>CM029280.1:23284331-23581274 GCA_016920895.1 Vaccinium myrtillus | reverse complement strand
ACAAAAAGTACAAAACATCTTCGGACATTTAAAAGTAGTAGTATAGATTGAAAATATTTATAAAAAAAATGGACAAGGAAAATGTATATTTTCAAGAAAAAGTTTTCAGAAAAAGATTGCGAAACACGAAACACGATTTTCGCATAAATTTCCCAAATGGGCCAAAACATCACATACAAGCGCGTGCTAATGCCAAAACTATTTTTGATTGTGCCAAAACTCAAGTGCTTGAAATGCTTGTACTTATGTGTAAAATACAAACTCTTTATGCATTGGAGTTTTGACACAATCAAAAACAGTTTTGGCATTATCACTAGCCTTTGAAAGGGAAGAGGGCATCCTGCAGTGCACTGCCGCACTACAGGGTTGTAGTGCAGCATCCGAGCCATTGATCGCACAATCAACGGCTCGGATTTCATCTTGATGCTTGCATGATCCGAGCCGTTCATTGCCGAGATGAAATCCGAGCCATTTATTGCAGAGATCAACGGCTCGTGACTACAGGGTTGTAGTGCAGCAGTGCACTACAGGATCCCCGGATCCTTTTGAAAGTCCCTTTTTAAAAACGTGTTTATAAAACACGCTTTTTAGCCGGATTACGATTAATCAACGTCAAAAGCGTGTTTGGAAAACACGATTTCGTGAAACCATAATTGCTAACCACGTTTTCATGTATTTCGAAAATAAAGTTTAAAAAGTTGCATTTTAATTACATAAGTTAAAAAATAAACCCAAATCGGTTATTGGCTCATAGATATTATCAGTTATAATGTACAGAATTGCCATGGTAAAGGGACAAATTTAGACCATTAGATGTGAAGCAATGAAGGGAGTTAGATGTGTAACAATGGAGGGTTGAAATTCGCTAGGAGAAGAATATTTTATTGAAAAAACCCTGTATTGTAATATAGATGTAGCTATCGCATTGAGCCTTTTCTAATTTTTTTAAATTTTTTTTTTGTCAAAATGGTAGCATATCATTAGAATTTAAACAACCAATTACATCATTTAGATCGACAATCCTTATCAATAAAATAATTTAAGCAACCCGGGGGCCGAAACTCCCATGTGTTTGTCCCAAACCCTCTCAACCCAACTCGCGCTAGCTCATTTGGCACTGCATTTGTAGATCTCCGAACAAACTAAAAATCACAAATTCAGAACTAATGAGCCATCTTATGATTATCCTCAATAATCACTTCCACTTCCGAAAGGCAAACCATTTCCTCCCGCATTGAGCACTTACCAAAACTCAATTGACCTGAATCTTTCCTCTTTAAAACGTGTTTTAAAAGGGTCCCCGCGAGAAATTAGCAAAAAAATACCGGGAAGGGCTTGTGTTATTTAAAACGTGTTTTATGGAAAATTGCTAATTTCTTGCAGGGATCTTTAAAAAAAACGTTTTAAACACATTGGACGGTTCGGATCATAAAAATTTGACCCGCATTTTAGGGTGAGAATAGGAACCAATCAAAAAATATGAGTCCTCTTATCAGCTCGTGGAAGACATTGTTTTACAAGGCAAGCCGCTTTAGCTATGATCAAAATTTGTGCGTTATCTGATCATGGCAGTACTCCATGATTATATTATAAAGATTTTAGTGTTTATTTTGTGCGTTATCCGCTTTAGCTATTGTTGATTTTCTGATATTTGTAATTTAATCCTTGGATCTCTATTTTATGATAATTGTCAAAAAAAACAAGTTCTGATTAAAAAAATAATAATCCTGCCTGCCTTACTTTTTTTTTTTGATCAACTGCCTGCCTTAGGCCTCCTTTGGGTAAAAAAACCATTGTGGTTTATTTTTCGTCTTTATTCACAAAACTTTAAGTTTGACTAATAATTTTATACTTTTTAGATTTCTCTCGTAGAGAGGAGCCAAGAAACCACAACAAATCGACCGAAAACTAACAAATGCAAAAAAAAATTGAATAAAGACAAAACCAAAAAAACCAAAAAATCACCAAAAAACCAGTTTTTTCAATTCACCCAAAGGAGGCCTTACTTCGAATGGCCGTTATGACCCAGACCGCCCATTGTTCATTTCCAAACTTTGACCCGCCCCTTCACATTAAACTCGATGCACGTTGTCCCACAGGATCCCCGCCTCTAGCTAGCTCTCCACCGACCCCTACCAATAATTAATGTTACGAACACAATATCCGAACACAATATTTGAATATAACACTCACACAATATCCGAACACAATATTTGAATATAACACTCACATAGGGTGAGACGAACGGGTCGAACCCATATATAAATCTCACCCTTATGTAAGTGTTGTATCCGAATGTTGTGTTCGTGTTGTCTCCGTAACATATTCCATATTTGCCAACAGCTTCAAAATACGACAAAACCAGACGTGTCAAAAACCCGAGCCCCCTTCCTTACATGCAACCCATGCATGAGAAGCGAAGAAACACGTGACACATCACTCCAACACGTGGCCACCCCTACCCCCCTCTTCCCCCACCTTTATAATCCCCCACAAACCCCATCACCCTTTTCTCAAAACCCCTCCAATTTCCTCATATATATCATCCCATACCTAAAAATAATATATAATATATAATAGTTATATTAATAAGTAATCCAAGATTAATCAACTTTCGACCGTCTGATTTCATAACTCCAAATGGCTGATCCACGCCAGCAGCACTACGGCCAGCAGCAGCAGCAGAGGGCCAAGCAGGTGGTGAAGGCGGCGACGGCGGTAACAGCCGGCGGATCCCTTCTGGTTTTCTCAGGCCTGACTCTGGCTGGAACGGTGATACTTCTCACCCTGGCGACCCCACCCCTGGTGTTATGCAGCCCGGTTCTGGTCCCGGCCGTGATAACGGTATGTTTGATACTGACGGGGTTCGTGGCGTCGGGAGGGTTCGTGGTGGCGGCGGTGACGGTGTTCACCTGGATGTACAGGTACTTGACTGGGAAGCACCCGCTGGGGGCGGACCAGCTGGACCAGGCTAGGCGGAAGCTGGCGAGCACGGCGAGGGATATGAAGGACAGGGCGGAGCTGTTTGGGCAGCAGCATATTACGGGTTCGCAGCAGTCTTGAAGGAGGAGCGTGTGTCTCACGCGCTTGGTGGTGCATCCAACGGGTGGTGATAACTGATAGGAGTACGGGGTGGCGAGCGATCGATCGATCGAACAGCTTTAGCTTGAGTGTTGTTGAGGGCTCATCGAGAATGTGTGGGTTTTTGTTTCTGTGTTCATTTGTTTTTGTTTTTGTTTTTTCATTTTGTTTTTTGTTTTTTTTTTGTTTGTGTGTGTCTTGCCTGTGTTTTTGTGTCTGTAATAATAAGCTGTTTTCGGTTCTACAAACATAAAAGAAATTGGGAAGGAAAAAACAAATGACAGAGATCACACTCAACCAAACACAACACCGAATACAACCTGACACAACATCAAATACAACCTGATGCATGTTATTAACTTTTTCACAATAATCAAATTTAACAGATCCCACGTTTCCTTAAATAAACCCGTCACTACACTGAGACCACCTTTCTATTCTCTCTCCTCCAACAATGTTTTCAACAAATTATTGAATTTTGTTTTCAAAACCTGTTTTCTTTTTCAAAAAACTATTTGTTAAAACTGAATTATTTTTTATTTTCAAAAACATTTTTGAAAACTTATTTTTTTGGAAAAAGTTTGTTTTTTTAAAACTGAATCGAAAACTTTCTTTTTTAAGAAAACTATTTTGTTTGGGAAAACAGTGTTTTAAATAATCTAGTTTCTGTGATATAGCACTCAGTTTCCACTATGTTATCGTGGAACTATACATGATTAACTTTAGTAATCATCTATATGAATAATCAAAATGTGATATGACAATTTTTGGTTGATCGTGAAACAAGATTTATTGATACTCGACACCGAGGAAAACCAAGCCCAGACACAAGAGCAAAACCTCATCACCGAGTCTGGAATCCCCAACTCATCTTCATTACTCCGACCCGCCATGCGGCCGTCCATTCCATCCATTAGGAGACCTCAGTCTCTTTTTTTTTTCTTCTTCTCTGAACACTGATTTTCGTCAGTAATACTGAAACAAAGCGGAAAATTAAAATACAGCATCTATAGTTTTGGCGAAGTTTTAAATAAAAACAGGTACGGCATCTAAGTTTAAATAATGGTATCGGGACAGGTCGAGGTGAAAGTCGTAACCATAACGTGATGTGTAGTCTCGGTAGTAATGGTATTGGTAACGGTGAGGCGTAACAATATCGGGATCTAGGTGTAGCGCAGTAGCGGTGGTGAGGTGTAACAGTATTGGGATATAGGTGTAGCGCAGTAGCGGTGTAGCAGTATTGGCAACGGGTCGGATCGGAGCCGGATTTTCCCTTCCCCGTACCCGCCCCGTTCCTTTCGGAAGCGGGCTCGGGGTACCCGCTTAGATATATACAAAATAAACATATATACAAAATAGTGATGTATTATCAGGTATTTTGCTCTTATAATACCAAAATAACGAAATGTTTATAGATATATGCATATAAAAATTAGTAATTAATAACTATCATCGGAGTCGGATCGGGTTAAAACGAATGGGGGAAGCAAATACCATCTCCGCCCCGTTTGCTTATCGGATCGGAGATTACCCGCTTAGATTAGGGCGGGAAGGTCAGAGGCTGGACGGAGCGGAGGTAATTGCCATCCCCAAGTATTGGGAGTATTGGTAACAATGAGGTGTAATGGTACGTAATAGGAATCGGTTGTTGTGGTCGCAAATTCTTAAAAGAAATTAGCGAATTATGGGAAGGCTGATTTTTTACTTTGACTATATTACATAATGTGCAGTACGGCATTTGTCAATTTTTTTAGAATGGATACATAGATTTCTGACTAATATGCAAAAAAACATAAATATCCAGGCTCTCTCCGATATCTGCCCTGTTTCAGCTTTCATGTTTTACGCCCCATTCCACTAAATCAAAAACGTCAAAAAGCCAGGTTATTACGAAAATTGAGACAATCACTCTCTCACGATACCACATCGCAAAAAACCAAAAAATCCACACTCCCATAATGCATTCTGTAGTTTGCCATCGATTCACTGCTCTTTAAAATTGAAATATCAGTCATGTATTCTCTTCAGAGGATCACACAGTGCCCTGGGGTTACCGGCACCCGTGGTCGACCTATATATGATCCGTGCCGTTGTTTAAGTCGTCGTTCATGCCAACAAGCAACTTCCAAGAATATTTAAGAGGGTCACTCGCTCGCTTGTATAATTTTGTTTTGGGGGGTCCAATGATGTACTCTTGTATAATTTGTTTTGAGGGTCCAATGATACTTTTCCCTTTTTTTAAGTCTTGTAAACATTAGTATTTTTTAATTGGTTTCACTTTGTCATAGGTTTGTTGGGCTCGGAGTGACCCATGGATTTGGTTACACAATGTCCCTCCCTGCGACGGTTCTAAAAACAGACTTACGGGTGCGATGTCGAGGGTTATAAAAGACTTAATTGAATGTTTTCTTAATACCAATACCAATTGGTTTTAGAAGAGATGGTGAAAAAGCGGTCTGATTAGTATTAAAGCTTAGAGGTCATGGGTTCGAGTCACGGGAGCGTCATCGTGAGAGAGGATTGTTGGGTCCGGAGTGTCCCCATGTGATGCAGAATGGAACTAATCAATAAATTAAGAAATAGTATATTTAGTTTTTATTATTTCTGTTATAAATTATTGCTTATACTAGAAGATTCCGTTTTCAGGTGTCGTACGTTTAGGGAAGTTTCTTTTATTTTCTAGTGATCAAGTTTAGGAATATCTCCTATCTTTCAATTTTGGTAACTATTAGACCAATTAGGGTTTCCTTTTTCCCTATTTAATAAGTTGTAAGCCTTACATTTTACGTTTTTTGAGTATTATTGAATGATAAAAAAGTAAATAATAAATTTCTTAAACTTTCGTGTTTGTGTTCGATTTTGCACGTCTTTTTTTAGTTCAAAAGGCCCCCACTCATCACCATGGATTTTGTTACACATTGTCACTTCCAACGATCGCTCTAAAGTAGTAGATTTTTTCTTCTAAAAATGGGATATTGAATGTCATAAAAGACTTAATTGAAATCTTTCCTACCATATTTATGAATTACCAAAAAAACAAAAAAAAAGAAAGAAAGAAAGAAACCCATCCTACCACTAATAAGTTTTAAGAGATATGGTTAAAAAAATTTAGAAAAAATAAAGGTCATAGGTTAAAGTCGCGGGAGCGTTTTGTGAGAGAGAAAGATTTTGGGCCGGAGTGTTAATTATCTTTTGTTGAGTTTTCTTTTAAACGTAACACTCCAACATTTCGCAACCACTTTAAAAAAATTGCGGGTTTGTTTTGCCGATTTTCATAAAAGACTTAATTGAAGACCTTCCTAATACCAATTGGTTTTAGCAGATATGGTGAAAAAGCGGTCCGACAAGGTTGTTTCTTTATATTTTCCAATTGTTTTCTTATTTTTCCTATTTATATTGGAGCAATTTTGGGTCCGTCAAAGAAAATTGATCCTTTCTTCGCTAAATTCTAATGAGAAAAATTACATTTTGCCCCCTAATTTGATTCTGACTTAAGTCACTTCATCAACAAAAAAAAAAAAAAAAAAAATTGAACTGGAAGACATTTCATCAATTTCAAACCTCTGGAATCTGATCCATCAAAATTCAAACATATATCCGATTTGCAAATTAAAACTTCCCATGACACCATTGGAACTCACGGGCCAAAGTCGGGAACTTAATTTTCTGTCTTAAATTTCATGGATTTTAAGTTTCAACCCAATAAAGAAAGATTTAGAAACCACTAGAAAATAATATCTTTTGAAGCCCAATTCTTTTCAACCCAATAAAGAAACATTTAGAAACCACTAGAAAATAATATCTTTTGAAGCCCAATTCTTTTCAACCCAATAAAGAAACATTTAGAAACCACTAGAAAATAATATCTTTTGAAGCCCAATTCTTTTCAACCCAATAAAGAAACATTTAGAAACCTCTAGAAAATAATCTTTTGAAGCCCAATTCCTTAAACGTAACGTCCAACATTTAAATCTACCAAATTTTAAGTCCTGGCTCTCGAAAATTTGCTCAGGCTGTGTTTCTGAATTAAGGATTCAGAACTTTCAAATCTTCAGTCAAGGAAAAGGAAAAAGAAAAACTTATTTAAGGAGAAGGCAAAAACTTTTTCATGGAAATCTACTCACATCATATCACATCACCTAGTTAGAATTCGGATTCGGGGCCCTTTGTCTATTTGACTTTTAATTAAACAAAATGTCCCTTTTTACCCCTTCTTTTTTGAAATATTGTGACATAAACAGATATCTTCTCGTAGTTTCTGACGAACAAATCTCCCCCCTAATATTTCTGAAATAACACTATCCTCCTGTCCTTTAGCTGAAAATACCCAAAACCCCCTTCCGTTACACAACAGTTAGAAAATGGATGTAGAATGATGATGTGATTGTACTATATATTTTGGTATACCTATTTTACCCTCACCGAACTCTAGCTTTACCCTTTCCACTAATTTCTATAAATACTAACACCACCACACTTCACATTTTTTGATTTATGGACTTTCTAATTCTCCAATTTTATGGTTGTCACATCCATGAAATCTAACATGGATTCTACATCTTCAACAAGCACCAATGCAATGCTTAAATTCAGGAATAGGTTATGCCGTTGCAACATGAAGGCAGTCTAGGGGTTTTGGGACTGGTGCAAACCAGTTAATATTGTCCAAAGTGTGTCAACAGAGCCACAGAGGACCTTCCATGAGGATGAGACCCAAAACGCAAGACCTAGGGTTGACAATGCAATGGCAGCTGAGGTGCAAATGCTTGACTATTAACACAACATTACTACATCATTAATCTGGCCTATACAAAAGAGTGCTATATAAAAAGGGCATATAGTTGAGTTTATCTGCCCTATACAACTACATTCTGAGTATTAGTCAGCCATAACTATACATCACCAAAAGGATAAAACATATGCACAAAATAGTAGCTATATCAACCCATTTCAAAAGTAATAAAAATAAAAACCCCAAATTCAGTAAACCCTAAACTCGGATTTAACCCAAAAAGCAAAAAAATAAATAAAAATAAAAAATCAGAAAACCCAACATTGATGTTGCATGACCTCTAACATTGATCCTTACATATACTCCCTAAGTCCCGAATGTATTGTCCATTTACGTGCATGCGTGCCATTTTTCAATTGACTATATCTTTTAATCTATAATATTTTTTTAAAATTAATTTTGTTTAATAGAACTCATCGAGAACTATCAAAAGAGATCCATATTGCACATATATAACATTATATATTTAACGGTAAATTTCACTTACCTCCCCTAAGGTTTCTGACAAATATAGAGACCTCCCATATACTTTCTGAAATTCCACTGCCCTCCCTTACTTTTGAAAATAATTGTCACTTACCTCCCCTGCCGTTACTTTAAAGCTAACAGTGTTAACTTTTTGCGTGAAATGACCTAACACCCTTAGTATATATTCTCCACCCTAAAAAAATAAATTTTTTTTATAAAAAAAATAGAGTTTAAAAATTTTCCAAAAAAATAAATCTTTTTTCATTTTGAAATAATAGTTTTTAAACAAAAAGTATCAAAGCACTTTTTTTTCATTTTGAATGTTTTTTTGTAGGAAAAAAAACTGGATTGAAAATAACTATATTTTTTTCAAAATTTATTTTCAGATTTTAAAAAAAAATTCGAAACTTTATTTTTTTAAAAATAACGGTTTACCAAAAACTAATTTTTTTTTTATCCAAAACAATGTTTTCAAAAATTTCGCATTTCAAAAATAGTTTTTTTTTTCACTGGAAAAACTTTATCAACAAACAAATTCAAAAAAAAAATAGTTTTTTTGTGAAAAAAATTCTCTACAATATTTTGTCTATAAGTTTTTTTTTTTGTAACTCTATTTTTTTATCAATCGGTTTTTTTTAGGGTGGAGAATATATACTAACCACACCGTTAGCCTTAAAATAACGACAGGTGAGGTAGTGACAATTATTTTGAAAAGTAAGGGAGGACAGTGGAATTTCAGAAAGTATAGGGGATGTCTCTATATTTGTCAGAAACCTTAGGGGAGGTAAGTGAAATTGACCCTATGTTTAAAAATGTAAACATTTTTTGAGATATGGTGAATAATAAAAGTGGAGAAGAAATTTGGGACAGATGGAGTACTATTTACTGTTCACATGGTTACCTCTAATATCTTCAAGACGCAACGATCCAGAACAGGTCAACAATGCTTCTTCCAACCAAAAGATTTTGATCTGCACAAACAAATCACGCTCTTTAGAACTTTGAGCAAAAATCGCGATTATCAACCTCGTCATCTTTACATGTTCTAAGTAGCTTCCTTCATCGCTGTTGATTTGGGACGGAGGGAGTGCTATTTACTGTTCACATAGTTACCTCTAATATCTTCAAGACGCAATGATCTAGAACGGGTGATCAATGCTTCTTCCTACCAAAAGATTTTGCTCTGCACAAACGAATTACGCTCTTCAGATCTTTGAGTACAAATCGCGATCATCCATCCTCATCATCTCTAGATTCTCTACATGATCTGAGTACCTTCCTTCATCGGTCTCTCTCTCTCTCTCTCTCTCTCTCTCTCTCTCTCTCTCTCTCTCTCTCTCTCTCTCTCTCTCTCTCTCGGGTTAAGACTGGAGACTTCTGAAATGGGGTAGAAAAAACATCAAGTTTCCATTTATATACCAAAGGGCATTTTGGTCCATTCATTCCCATTTAAACTTCATGCCGTGTGAGTGCTTTTGGTGGGTATTTGGTATTGTCAAGTAAAGGAGGGCAAGGTACTGTCATTTTAAAAACCTCAGGGAGGTATTTGTTTGTGTCAGAAATCTTACTGAAATTTACACCAACTTTTCAAAAGAGTTGAAGGACAAATGTGGTACGTTTTTAACATGTTAGGTGTAATCATTATGTTCCTCAAAAGAGTAGAATTTTCAAGATTAGACGAATAAATTGGGATGGAAGAAGTAATATTTTATCCACGTTTTCAATCAACAAATTAATCAATATTTCTTTCATCCACGTACGTAAAGTCTAATTTGATATATGTAGCAGGAGATAAAATAGAAGATATTGCATTTTGTTACCTGCCAAAAGAAACGGTTCACACCTTTCTTCAGTTCCAATGAGCTGCCTATAAAAGACGCTTCTGCAAGCCCAATGTTCCTATCTCTACAATCCAATATATAACAAATTACTTCAATCTGGATGTGTTCATGGCATCTCACCAATTTCCAATGTACGAGGTTGGTGATATGCCATGAACAACAACCATATTGAAGGAAATTTCGCAGGAAGATAGGGAAATTCAACCATAACAATTGAGTTCTTTACTGTTCGATTGGCACACGATTCCAAGGTGAAGTACAAAAAAATTACTTCAATTTGATCGTGTTCATGGCATTTCACCATTTCAAAGATCTGTACTTTTTTTTTTGAACTGGTTCAAAGATCTGTACTTGATATGGTGTTGGTGATATGCCATGAACAACGACCAATTTGTGGTGAAATTTATCTGGATGGTGCGTCTCAATGTGTTCAACTTGCAAGAAAAGGTATTCCACCGTATCAATTGGGTTCGTTAACATTCAATTAGCACGCAGTTCCAAGAAAAATGCAAATAAATCACTACTAGAATCTGATGGTGCTCCTTGTTCATGGCGTAAGATCCACTTCAAAACTGTGCGTAAAATGATATGTCATGAGCAAAGATCAGTTTGGTCTCTCTTTGGAAATTCAATATCTTAAGGAACACCATCGTCACTACTCCTCAAAATACGTTGAATTTCAGATTTACCACGCCCTTTAGCTATGTCGTGGTAAATTTGAAATTCAAGGTATTCCACCAGGTCTGATTTCTGGGTTGCATCTGGTGTTGAATATGATAAGTCTTTAGAGCAAAGGTAATGCCTTTTCTGGAGGGTGGGTCTTCTTTCTTGTTTTTCGTTCTGTTCTGGTTGGCATCTTGCTAATCATATGTTATTTTTCCCTTTTGCTCCTAGCTTGCATTTGATTCGTTGTTCGAGCTTTCCATCTGTTTGGTTGTTCGTGTTCCGTTTTGATGTAGAGCTTGGGTCCTTTTAATCTTTGTAATTTGTTTCCAAAGATTAATAAAATCCCTTTTTTGCCATTCAAAAAAAAAAAAAATTTTTTTGATTTCTGGGTGGTTAGGTTTGTCTTAATTTCTGCTGGAGCTTTCTTCTAGTTGTGTAACTTCAGTTTTTGGCTTTGTGTTCGAGTTTCTGCTGGTGTTAGGTTTCCCTTTTGTTTCAGTCTGTCTGTTCTGTCTCCATGGGGTCAATCTTGTGCCTTTGTTCATTGGTTGCCTATGTGTTCGTTTCTGTTTTTGTCCACTGATGGTTTTGGTTCTTGGTTGATGGCTTTGTAATGGTAGGAGCAGGAATCACTATGGCTTTGGTATGGTGCCTCAATTCAGCTGCAGCCTGCAAGAAGAATTCAACATTTGAATCGGTTTCTATAAGCCGAAGATAGTCATCTGGAAGATCAGAATCATCTTTCCTATGCATTGTTGAAAGCTGAAGATTTACAACTTTTGGAGATTGTGTATCAAAGAACACTTTGGATTCGAGGATTTTCCTAGAAGTCATTTCATGGCCCCAAGTAGCAGAGCTTTCCAACTTTGTTTGTTTCAGATTTTTGTATCCTGTTTTGTTGCCTGATTGTGGTTGGTATCTTACCAACTGTTTTTGGTTCTTTCCCTATGAGCCCTTGGTTGGCATATGATTGTCTACGTCTCCTGGGGTGCCAGCCTTGTTTGGGATGTCCGGTTTTGTGTGATGCCGTTTTTTCCTTGGGTCCTTTTAATCGTTGTAATTTGTTTTCAATAATTAATAAAGTTTTCTTTTGCCAAGCAAAAAAAAGGACGCACAAAAAATAGCAAATAATTCGGACATGCATCTATGATGGACCAAATTTTGAAATTGAGAGAGTATTGCATCTCTTTAAGAAGAGTAGTTATTATGCTTCAAATTCGAAGCCTATACAGAAGATGTTGGTAACCTGTAATTGAATAATGTCTGAATTTGCCAATGCCTGCTTTGCTAAGAAATTAATGTGCTTGGCGAATATCTGTGTTGAACCCCTCGTGATCTTACAAAAGGAAAGCTTGTAAATCTCGTCTTAGAGGTTGCACAAACAGAAAGTATCTCGTCTTAGAGGAGGAACGAAACGTAGTGTGAATAGTACCGTTTTCTTTTATGTACGGGACATCTCGACCAGTACGGGACGAGATTGATGACTCTGTTACAGAGTATTGGAAGAAGTAGAAAAACAGAATGGGGTGGGAGAGTGGCTGTGTGGGTTTCAGTTGGCGTGGATTGATTGTCAATTTTATCCCTTATGCAGTAATTTTAGAGGACACCAGTATAAATAGATACAGAAACAGATCATCCTATTATCAAACAAAACGACTACAACGTGACTCAAAAGGTCCTGATTCCAAAAAACAAAAAGAAAACAACAAAAACAAAAAAGCCGCAAAAAAAATAGTGTCGAGAACGGATCCTTCAGACACACTCGTGAAGAAGGATGGTGTGACCAAATATGTACCTTCTGATCAAGCTTGTTCCCGCCGCAAGCTAAAGGACCAACACCGGATCCGCTGCAAACACCGCCATCATTGCTGGTGGAGAGGTCAAAAAATCCGTCGGCAAAATCAATCGGATCTAAGAGCCAAAAGGTCCAAAACCCACTGTTCCCCAGATCTGGACTCGGGCATATACACTAGTAACACATTATTAAAATGACCAAAATAGACTTTATGTTTTTGACCCAATGACAAACAATTTTTTTTAGCACATATATAGAATTGAATAACAGAACATTAATTTTGACAAGAGATTCCGAGATAGAGAGAAACTGTTAGTATTTAAAAACCCTGATGTTGATTGAGATCCATCAGATAGCGGTTGGCGTCATCTATGGCCCCCAACCGTGTGATGGTGGAAGGTGATATGTGCTACATATGTCATAGTGCCTAGCTAATCATGAGCTCATACAATTATATAAATACGAGGCGTTGAGCCCGTTTGATGCACGGGAAATAAAATTAAAAAAAAAAAATCGTCTCAGATTATTTTTGTGTCTTTGTTATTTTTGCCTTACTTTTTTTGAATTATTAATTTGTCTCGACAATTAGAATCTAAAAAAATTGTATATTATGCTTAACATCTTAAAAAATATTCAAACAATTAGTTTGTTTTGGATTATTTTTGTCTTTATTCAATAAAATTTTAATTTGGTTCATATTCTTTTACTTTTTTTATTCATCTTGTCGACACGAAACAGTAACCCTCGAAAAAATTGACACAAAATTAACACGCGGGAAAAAATTAAATAAAAAAAACAATAATAATCTGGCTTAATTATTAAGCTAAACCACAGCGAAAAGCTCTAATGTAGGTTTGTGGTACTCAACCACAGTTCTCCATTGAAGAATTCTAATTGACTCGTCACCTTGCAAAATGATGATCTTAATCAATACTCCCTCCGTCCCTTTTTAAGTGTTTAACTTTCCATTTTGGAGTCCCTAAATAAGTGTGTGGTTTGAAAAGTTAATGGGTAAAAGTTTGTACAATTATCATTTTACCCTTTTGAAAAGTTAGTGGGTAAAGAGTTAATGGATAAAAGTGGAGGATAATTTTCGAAAGTAGAGGTAAAATTAAGTTGATGTGAATATAGTGTAAAGTGGAGGAAAAAGTTGATGTGAAAGGTGTAATGATGACGTTTCTTTAATAAGTTGGATGATGAAGCAACACATTTAAAAATGGACGGAGGGAGTAATTTATATCCACATTTGAGAGCGCTGAGTACTGGATTTTTACTTGAATATCAATCGTAATTCTCTCTTTTTCATGAGGAAAAATCTAGAATTCTTTTGTTAAATTTTTTTTTTTGATCGGCAACAAGATTTTATTAAAACTCGACAAATGGTACATCGAGAAGAGCCATAACCAAGCACAAAGCAAGGGACTGGCAAAGAGACCCCATCCAACGAAATGCTAGATAGGGGAGAGAAAAAGACAAATTAAACATACCCAACAAAACAACACTCGACAAAACCAACCCTCAAAGCATAGCCTATGGACCAAAAAGCAACCATGAGCAGAACGACAGAGACCTGGAAAAGCATCCCAAAACCTAAAACATACCCAATTCTTTTGTTATTAATGACCGGATTTTTGCCCGGTCACTTTTTTCGAGGCCCTGGAATCAGTTAAAGTGCGCGTAAACTGATCTGGACATCCGGTTATAAACAAAATGCTTAATTAAACTTCATTAGCACATGCAATTGTTCGTATATGTAACTATCCATTGAATAAATCTACTCCTTTTATTCCTTTTTAGTTTTTATAACAGCAAAAAAAAGTTTTTCATTTAATTTCCTTAATTGTTCCTGACAGCTACAGAATTATCGTCCAGTACCTGACCACCAAAAGTTACCGAATTATCGTCCACCTTCACGTCCAATTAGGTCATGGAAAATTGGAAATACTTTAATTCCCATGATTGATCAGCTAAAACCCTTTTTTGTAAAAAAATATATCTACAAATTTACTTTGATTTTGTTAATTTCCGATCTTAGGGATACAAAACCACCCCATATATATTTGATATTTCACCCACCTTCTCAAACTTAAAAATGCGTAAACTAAATAATATTAAACATCATTTTATTCATAACAAAGTGCTATAGCACTTCTTTGTTTACATTCATGAAATAGGGAAATACAATTACACAAAGCAAATTATTGCATGAACTACATTTGCAATCCATGCAATATTTGGTACAACATTACATAATACAAACATAAACGTACGTACATATGACATACACAGACACAGACACAGATACATATGTATCGGATTATTCACGAATATGAGGGATGATTATACGCATCTCCCCATACCTTAGTACATTACACACATTACTTAATTAACTTAAATAGTACTTAGTAGTTTCATAAACGGACACTTAATATTAATCTCCCAAACTTAGAGAGAGAGATATAGTACTTAATATTGACTCCCTTATCAGCTTATCTCTTCATCACCTTTGATCACACACACATGCATGCATTCACTCCATCAAATCCGTTATCCACTCTATGTCCGGCTCCTCCTCCCCGGTCTCCGGGGCCGGAGCCGGGGGCGCTGCGGACCTCTGCCCCACTCCCCACGGGAACATTCCACCCCCATTGCCATCACCTTCACTTATGTTCAATCCACTCAAACTGGCCAGAAAGTCGGAGTTCCGACCACTGACAACACCAGTACCACCACTTCTGCGACCACGACCAACACCACGGCCCACCGTAGCCCTTGCTGCCGGCATGAACGGCCTGGCAGCAGCCGAAGGCCTATTAGGAGTATTCGGCGGCGTCGGAGATCCGCCATCGGAACCCACATGGGAGTAGTAATGGTACTTGGCGTCGTCACGCAGCTCCTGGGGCGAGTGGGCGAAGAAACACACCTTGCGGACGCAACCCTCGCCCGAGTTGCACGCACGGGTGCGGTACTTGGTGGGGTGGAGCCAGTACTCGAACACGCCGTGCGCGTAGTGGCACGCATCCCCGCGGATGCAGTACTGGTTGCGGTAGTCGGGGCAGGCCATGGCGGAGTAGTTGTACCGCCGCGGGTCCCTGCGGCGGGCCTTCTCTCCGCGGTGCACGAACGGACACTCGGTCCAGTCGTGGCTCCGCATCCTGGGGCACTTCTTGATCTTGAACCCGTACAGCCGGAACTCGTCCGACTCGTAAATGGTGTCGTCGAACAGGTCCGGGTAGTGCGCCGGGTTGATCCGGGCCAGCTCCTCCTCCGAGAACTCATAGTATGAGGGGTTGTTCGAGTTCAACATCTTGTTGATCATTTTGAAATCTCTTTTTTTTTTTTTTTTTTTTATGACAATGTAGTAGGGGCTCAGAAGGGTTTGTTCAGAAGCAATGAGAGAGAAAGAGGAGAGAGAGGAAAGCCATGAGAGAAGGGTGAGAAACGGCAATGGAGGGGGATGGGTATTTATAGGTTGGGGAATTAACCGGTAGGGTTAAAAGCTAACCAGTGTGGGTTTATTTATTAGTTGGGGAGATAGAAGATTGGCCTTTCAGTTAACTGTAACGGACGTCTAGTGGGGTTCCATGCATGAGAGGATGAGGCCGAGAAAGCTTATGGTGTGGTTGGAAGGGATGCAATGCAGTGTGTAATAACCCTTCTCACTTGTAGGGAGGTTTTGTTGTTAATTCACTACATGCAAATTTTATTTTTAAAATGCGATTATGAAATTATATCTGTCTTTTTTTTTTTCTCGAGAACTTCATTTTTTTTTTAGGTGTGCTTGTTGGGCCTAGAGAGCCCCAAGGATTTGGTTACAAAATGTCACTCTCTACAACCGGTCTAAAAATAGACTTAAGAGGTCCAATGTCGAATGTCATGAAAAACTTAAATTGAAGTCTTTCTTAACACCGATTTATTTTACGAGAGATATTGGAAAAAAAGTGTGACAGGGCTCTACACCATGAATGTTTTGGATCAAAATTTCAAGCTTAGGCTGATGCCCATTAATTGACTACTAATTAGGTACTTTTGGAGTACCATGTGGTATCGCTATGAGGTACTCCCTGCAAATAAAAGATCGTCGCCAAATTATATGAGTTACTCTTTGTTTTTCAATCACTCAACAAAAGTGAGTGATAATATTCCTGCAGGTAATTTATGGTAACGTAAATGGTTGAGGCTACCAAATAGGCAATGCCACCAGGTATCCCATTAATTTGGGACTCACAACAGCCTGTTGCGTGCCCTACAACGCAGCAGGATCATTAGTTCCCTCGAATTAAAGTGATAATGGCCATGTTCGGTTTGAGGTTTTAGTTTTGTTGACATTATCATTTCTCTTTCTATCTCTCTCCACTCATTACACCTGCTTACATCATCAAAACTAAACTAAATTACAAACCAAAAGTAATAATCCCGAAAGAGACTAACAAAAGTTATAACTTATGTCACTTTGAAATTATACCTGTCTTCTCTTCTATTTTTATAGATTAGGAATAACAAATGATAAAAAAAAATAAAAAAAAAATTGCTACTCCTCGTAATGAATTAGGAATAACGAATGAAAAAAAAAGGGACATATATATAATGAGTCTTCTCTTCTATTTTTATAACTCCAATATCCGGATCAGCATACGCGCTCCTCAACTAACCATGGAAGACCAATATCATTGTCCACTACTAAAGCCGACCACAATTAAAACCGAAGCAGAGTCCCACGTGAAAGCAAACCCGTAAGTCTAATATTGACCACCGAACCAATCCTTGGGGTGACATATTATGAGTCTCTAATTGACATGCCTCTGTCCTTTTTCTTTTTTTTTTTTCTTGACAACCAGATGTCCGAGCTAACTTACGCACATCACGACTAATTTTGGGAGCCGAATTTCACTTTCCATTAACAGGAGCCTCATTTAAAGTCATAGTAAACCTCTGCATGGACTGATACACATGCGTCCATCTATATTTGTTTCGTTTCACCTTAGGAAAGTCTGCTGCTCCAAATTTTTAGTCTCTTTGAAACGTCAAAACAAAATGTATTCAATCTTTGAAAGTAGTCCATTTACCAATAACAATAATTTCATTCAATTATTGAAATATAAGGGCATTGTTGAAAATCAATGTATCTTTTTAAGTGTATTGTACATGTATTCTTAAAAAAGTTGAAATTTCCACAAAGAAAAAGTAATGGCGGACAGAGGGAATAGTAGATTTCACACAAATTAAAACGCTTTTATGACATGGAAAACAACAAAACAAAGGAGATCTAAAATAAAGAATATTTCTATTCCACTTCTTCATTAATTTCATCTTAAACTCCCATGAACGAAAACGAAAAAAGAAAAACAGATGCAGATGATATAAGGAAGAGTGCAAAAAATAATTATTCTCACAATAAGAACAATGTTAGATATAAAAATTCGGACACAAATGTGTCTGAAGTCATTCGAAGGACGTGAGGTCTTTCATAGTTATTTTTTCTTTTATTGTGAGGCTTGCGCTTATTGGAATATTCTAAACACATCTATATTCAGACTTTTGTACATAAACTTTCCCTTTGAAAAATTCGTTTGCGTTTGTAGGCGATTGTACAACTTCTAAAACAATGTGTACATGTTTTTTTTTTTTGACAAACAAGCAAATCCCATAAATATAAAAACATGCATTACATATTATCCATAGCTGCCTTGGCAAGATTATGGATAGCGATTACAATAGATCTAGCTATTTTCATAACTTTATCATAATCAAAACCAACACACACCATGGGGTGTGTGTTGTTGGCATCTTGCCAATAGCTTTTTCAAAAATCGAGAGGCGGAGAAGTAGGTTAAGATCTCGCGAGAAGAAGTTGCTCAATGCATTTCTTTTTCTACTGTATTTTACTGATTTCATTTTGTATCTTGAAAATTTCGTGATGAATGAAATCATTTTTGCCGATCAAAAAAAAAAAAAAAAAACTAGTGCACAGATGACAGAAATCGAAGAGAGCAGGTTTGACAAACTCTATGCTATCGGTCAATTGTTAAGAAAAGTGTATAGACAAGAAGGTTGCTTTCATCGATGTAATTAAACATAAACATAGCATACCTTTATATAGGCTACAAAACTTGGTGAAAATTAAAGAACCTTTGACTAACTAGAAAACAAGAATAATTACCTATGCGTATACAACAAACACAATATTAAAATTAACATAATCATAACATGCATTTATATAGGCTACAAAAGTAATTGGTGATAAATAACGTTTGACTAACTAGAAAACAAAAATAATAACCTAGCCTATACAGGAAACACAATATTAAAATCTAGGAAACATGGTAACTTAATATTTATTCTAATATTCTTTTCAAAGTCAAGTAGGTCTACCAACTTGAGTTTGAAAAAAAACCAGAAGTCGAGAGAAATAAAAAAGAAAGATCAAAATTGAGACACAGAAAATTTTGGCAATACTACTGCTATTGAGGTGGTGCTAGATCAAAGTTGAGATCTCGGTGGAGAAGAACCATGGGGGCCGAGTTTGGAGAGATTTAAATGAGTGAAGGAAAGTAGATAAAACTATGGTGATGGTGATGACAACGTCGATGGAGATTAATTGGAGGTTCGTGAATAGTGATTATGGTGTAAATTGAGATTAATTGGAGGTTCGTGAATAGTGATGATGGCGTAAATTGAGATTAATTAACGATGATGAATGTGAGTATACTTTGAGTGCCTGACGGAGGGTGCCGAGGCTTAGGTCGCCCTCCAGAAAGTGAAAATCACTAGGCCTAGATCTTATGGCTTTGATACCCTTTAAAAAAATGAATACTGACAAGAACCTAGCTTTTATTGAAGTGTATAAAACATAATCCTAATATACATTTATATAGGCTACAAAATTTGGTGGCAAATCACTTTTAACTAACTAGAAGAAAAGAATAATAACATAGCAAATACATGAAACACAATATGAAAATCTAGAAAACGTGGTAACTTAATATTCCTAATAATAAGCCATTTGGTTTTATGTTGAAACACTCCAAAAAATCTAACATAGTATCAGAGTTAGACTTTGGGTGGCCTCATCTCACGTGGTTAAATCACCTCATCTCCTCAATTCATACATTCACATGCATCTGGGCTGCACGTGAGGGTTGCCCATGTCAATCAACTCTCTCTATCAATTCATATCTCCATGTGCATCTGGGCTACACGTGAGGAAAAAGTATTAGATTTTATCTCACATCGCTCACATATGCCTCTTAAGTTGGAACCCTACAAAAAATCTTACATTGACAGAGCATCACTTGCATTGGAACTAGCTGGAAATAATACTGGCCATAGCAATTTAGATCACATGAATCTCATTCCACGATTACCGTGATCTCTGACCAACTGCAATGCTTGCCAAACGCACCCGACCGCATAGAAAAATCTCCCCAGTCCCTCAACCGCCTGACGGCCGTTACATTCCACGGTCCAAAACCAGCGGCGGCCCCAGTAAAAAGAAGTAACGTAAAACTTATCCACCCCCTGAATTTTAGTAAAATCTGCATGCGACCCCACAGGTGTTAATACTTGCTTATATATCCGACAAAATAAATGAAAAAACATTTTTCGTTTTTCCTTACACGTGTGAGGGGCCATGCAAAAGTGGTGTGACTCACTTGGGTTAATTTTGTTTTTTGACCATTAGTGAGGAAAATTGGTTTTGTTTTTTGACCATTAGTGAGGAAAATTGGCTTTTTATTAAATATGGGGGAGCGTTTTGTGAAGGAGTGGGTGAGGTGAGGACAATTTAGGGAAACTAACTTGTCTTTTACTACATGGAGGTTAATTGGCACGTGTGAGCAATGCTTACGCAATAAATTGGAAAATCCCTCAAAAGTGACAAAAGCTACTAAACAAGAGCCGTTGAGTTTCTCTGAAAGAAAAAAAAAATTTTATTTTCCCCTTAATTTTTGTCTTTACAACTTCTCCTTTTTCTTGTGTCGGAAAGTTTTAAAAGAACGCATAAGATTTGAGTTTGGATCCGGGGGACCTGTAGTGAGAAATTCGGACTGTAGATTTCCGCAATCGATGGTTTAAATTCGCCTAAGTACTCTTATTAGTAAAAGTTTACTCTTGTCGGTAAGAGTATACAAATATACCAGAACCATTGATTACCGAAATGAACGGCTTGGATGCTCATTAAAGGTCCCCGGGTCCTTGAGTTTAAAAGGGTACCCTAAGGAGAAAATATTCAATCATTTTTTTGAACTACAAATATGATGTTGGATTTTTTTATAGAAATCAAAAAACCAATTAATGGTTGCAAGAAGAGTAAAGTTAATGGGGGAAAAAATGTGTCGAAGAAATTTGAAATTTTAGACTTTAAAATAGGACTTTAGAGTAATGTTGATGTTTGTGGAAATTCGACGTGGTGCTATACCTGACAGGCTGACACACTTATATTGCCAGATGGGCACTAACGGTTGGCTTTTTTACCATATGGAGTAAGAAAATATCAATCCATGTTTGTGTGTACACAATTATGAAGGATCCTGTAGTGAGTCAAGTCACTACATCTCCGCAATGATCTCAATTGTAGGCCCTCTGTAAGTTTTATTTGGGATCGGAACCATTGATTTTTTCAAGAATGGAGTACATTATGGGTGCAAAAGTTATGATCGAGATTTATTACACATACAATTGAGTCAAATTTATCTTACAGTGTATTCTTCAAATAATATTGTCATCCATATAAATGGTATCCGAACATATGGTTACTATTATTCAATTAATTTGATTTTTTACATGAATGATATACTCAACATTTCTTACAAATTATACAATTCCGATCCCAAATACAAATTATAGAGGACCCACAATTGAGGTCACTGCGAGTACTACGAGGATATAGTGACTTGGTCACTACGGGTACCCCAAATCCCACAATTATGTTCCCCATAACATTAACTACTAAGTAGAAACACCAGCAAGTCTACATATACTTTATCATTAATTACTAATATTACAATCTATTTATTACATGCACTTTTTGTGAATGTTATATATCACCAGATTACAATATCTTTAGTTTTTAATTTTTTCAATATATAACTTAGGGTGTTCAAATCAATTTACAACATATATACATTTATCTCACTATTTAGTTTTTTAGTTTTTACCATTCTACCACATACGCACAAAAAAAAAAAAAATAAGAAACTAAAATTCTAAGATTAAACTACTCAAATGCCCCTATGAGACAGGCGATATCCGAGCTTAAGGGTCCTTAGAAAGAAAGGGTTAGAAGGCCTCAGAGACAACACGTAGTATCCCGACGATCAAGTCAGGAGCAATAGGAAAAATTAAACGGTCGAGATGTGCACTCAGCACTACGTCACCCATCCCGCTCGGAGCCCAAATTCTTCTCAAAGTGAAGTGGTCCCCCAACTCGCCCGGGTTGAGGCCCAGTCTCTCTGTGAAGTACTGGTATTTAACCACTAACCGAACATGTAATGGTGTTAATTCTGACTTAGCACAAAGCAAGAATAGCATGGATGATTTAACGACGTTAATTCATTACTTTGTTGATTTTGCCAATAGTAGTAATTCCCATGTAATATTATCACTTTCATTTCATTTGAATTCGAATTTGAAAGCTAGTACTAATTTAGGAGAAAATTTTATCGAAATGCAACTAGAGTAATTTTGTGAGTGTGAGAGAGCTCTCCCTTTCTACTAGAGTAGCATAGTTGTCCAAAAAAGTAATGAATATCCGTTCCGCAAACTTTTTTTGGACTTAAAATTTAAGTCAGAAGTCACGTTATTTTACTAAAATACTACACTTTAAAAAAGAAAAAAGTCAGAAGTCAAGTTATTCTACTATCAAACTTTCCAAATTAACAATTCAAGGGCAATATTGTCATTTTCTAAAATATAAAAAAAAATGTCAGAAAGCCACTAGTCAAGTTAGTGGAACGCCTCGGCTTATTCTTCTACAAAAACCACCCAAAAAGCCAAAAAAAAAAAAACTCCTTAGCGGAACGCCCTAGGCAACAAGGGAAAAACAGGTCGAGGAATAGTAGGCGTATAGAACCAAATTGAAAAAAAATAGTAAAATGGTTTTGTAGGATCTAGATTATATATTCTTTCATAATTATTCAAGTAATGACACTCTCCTATGTCCTAACAAATGAATTAAAGACATAATACTCCTTTCAATTAACTCTTTCGCACTTATTAAAGACGGACAGAATGATATATTTTAGATGTAGGAAGGGCTTCTAGTTAGGATCCCTGATTTGGCTTAAATTGTGAACCTCAACTTTTCCGATTGAATGTTGATGATCCGAATCGTTCATGTGTTTAGAATGTGTTTTTAATAGTCCCATGAAAGGAATATTCAAAACAAATGACCGGGAAGGGCTTGATCCGAGTAGTTTTCGATAAAAACTATATATGTACAGTTTTATCAAAAATTGTTTGGATCAAGCCCTTCCCGGTTTTTATTTATTTATTTATGATTTCCCACTGGGATAAAAACACATTAATTGGACGGTTCGGATCATCAAAATTCAATCAGGAAAGGTGAGATCTATACTTTAAGCCAAATCAGAGATACTAGAAGTTAAATGTATATATTCATGTGCAGCTTTTAGAAAGAAATATAGTATCATAAACTATCGTTTATTATCATATCTTCGGATCATCTACAAACTTTCTTCTTTGTACTATAACTGAAAGATGAATTGATACATACCTTCTCCAGCTCGGAAATTTAGGAAAGGCCATCATTCTGTCGTTGCTTCTATATTCGTTTTGGTGAGATCGTTCAAGCGATCGAGAAGATTTTGAGAGATAGCTTAAACGCATAATTAAAGGCGACAACGTAGAGGCATGATGAAATTGCTTTTTATATTTGTTTTGGTGAGATTGTTCAAGCGATCGAGAATATTGTGAAAGATAACTTAAACGCATATTTAAAGGCGACAATATAGAGGCGTGATGAAATCTATAACGTGTCAGTTGAGCGTAAATAAATTACTAGGGTTACGAGGGTTGAGAAGCTTTTCCACCGTACATTTGCCCGAGAGTTAGCGTATCAACGTGTCTAACTAGCCGTTTATATCAACCCGGTTAAGCTCTTATTATGGAATACGAGAACTTTTATGGATTCAAAGAATATATGAGAAATCAAGCTACTCAAAATCAACTAAAGATGTACGAAATAAAACTCGCTATAAGTATCATAGTGATCTCTTTGGAATTTGTTGATTTTTGGAGTAGAACATTTGCAATTTTTTCACTACTTAAATCATCTTAAAACTTTCTAAGCATGCATCTCTTAGTATAATTTGATTTACACATGGTAGAGCAATGGATGCAACTACAATTTTCACCATAATCATAATCAATAGTATAAAGTTTGATTAAAGAACAATAGGGATTCCTTTTAACAAATCTTAGGCCATGTTGAATATCGAAAGTACATTACTTGAAACTGAATGAATGAGACACCCAACTCACTCACTCAAGCTCTTTTAAATCAACTTATATCGCCCTATCCATAGTCCAGACAGCTAGGCTGCTAGCCGAATCCATCCGATCTTGCACCAGAGGTAAGAACAGGCTCCGAAACCCCCAGGCTCAAGTTATAATGGCCTTGTTCGTTTTCCTGTTTAGTTTTAGTTTTGATGACATCATCATTTTTCTCATTTCTCTCTCTCTCTCTCTCTCTCTCTCTCTCCACTCATTACATCTGCTGACATTATCAAAACTAAACTAAACTATCTAACCAAACACAACCAATATGTTCAATCTCCATATAACATATAAGGTACCACAACAACTGCATTCTTCTTTTGGTACAAAGATTGCTCAATGAATGAAAGTAAAGATCAGTTCACCGCAACGCAACATGGAGATCACCGTCGACGAACATTCTCAATTCCCTTTGAAGATGATGGGAAGGGAAAATAGTTGCACTAATCTTCAGAACATACAATATAGAAGTCTTTTTCTTTCCTTTTCTTTGTAGGAGCTGTGAGGTGGTTACATATGAATCTTTTACATAACATTAATATACGTACAGGATGGAAAATTACAGGGCGACAGACCTCAGCCAATGTAATAAAAGTTAAATAACCTAAACAAATGCACCATAAATAAAAATTGCTCGAAATGTGATGGCTCGCGGATCATCAATAAAGTAGTGTGGGAACTCCATCCCCATCAGAATCAAATATGCCCTTAATCAATGTAATTAAATTTAGCTTCGCATAACATCTGCATCTTGGCTTTGGCTTTGGCTTTGGCATTGTTCAAGTATAATGTTACAATTGTTCATTGACCGTGCATCAAGCAGACCATGATTCCAAAGTTTGATCATAAATAATTTCCAACACCTGCCCCAGCCCACAAACATATTAAGAAGTCAGAAGCACAGTAGTAGCAGCGTAAGGAAGAACAAATGTTATTGACATTACAATAAAGAGTCTATGTATGACTGCCGTATGACCCCCGCATTGTACTTCTACCAGTATTATCTACGATGAAATCGGGTTGATGGTTAACCAAATAGTATCTAATTTACTAATACCAGTGGGGGAAATTTAAAATTTTACACCCTTCGCAAAATAACAAAAATAAATCTCCTTACCGTGCAATTGGAAGTTAAAGAACCCTTATAAGCCAACCGGCCCAACTCCAAAAAATCTGATTATACAATATGACCATGAGGTTCTTCGGTCGAAGTAATTCAAAGATCTTGGCACATCGGCAGGTTGAGGGATCCTTCTTGAAGCAGGGCAGTTGATGACGTAGCGCTAGGTCACCAGTGCAAGACAAGACAGAGCAGATTTTGCCAGAGAGAGGGACAAAAGAGAGCAACAGGCAACAGCAGTGCAATCCAGAGTTGGATTATTTGTGCAAATGTATAATGCAGCTATGTTTATAGGGGAATCTGGCCATAGGTCAACTAGTCACGTCTGTTTGTGGGAAATGGGAATAAAAGGATGGGTGGAAACATGATAATTTAACATACCCTAGTTCAAGGATGCCTCAAAAAATGAGTAGGGCCCTCAGAGAAATACAGTTTACTGTTTCGTACCAAATTCATTCCCACACAAGGGTGCTGCCAATGGAGTAAGTTTTTGAAAAGATAGTGCATTAAGATACCAAACTGGAATAAGAAGTTATATTATTTCATTCCTCTAAAAAGTAAACGAGCCTTATCGAGCATAGCAGAGCCGCGCCACGTCAGGCTTGTTTGTTAAGGGCTTAAACAAACTCAAGCTCGAGCCGAGCCTCAATAGAAACTTAACAAACCGAGTTCGAACAAGCTCTTTTCGAGCCGAACTGAGCCGAGCTCACAAACGGCTTGGTTCATTTGCAGCCCTATTTACAAGGACAGCCATTATGAGGTCTTCTTATGACCAAATTGAATAAACATGTGCCATGTAAGTTCATCTTCGGAAAAGTTTTAGTGGAATGTGTGCAGTAACTACATGTGATCCAAAGACAAGTGTGTCCTAATCAGCAACAAATGAGGGAGTCGTATGTCGCGGCAAGATTCATAAATCCTACACCATCTGAAACTTCATGCATAGAGACTAGTTATGCTCTAAGTACAGAACTAGTAAAACAAATCCCACATACGACGATATGCATATTCCGCGTGAAAGTAGTGAAGGTATAATTATTGAGTGCAGAGTTGCGGCATGCAGTGACAACATAAAAACCAGATTAGGAAAGAGAAGCTACCAAAGCAGTGTTGGTGCCTGGACAAGGTCTTGACCATGTAATTTCGAAAATGCCTCGCATGCCCACGGTATATGACCATCCGCTAGCACCCTGTCATGGTGTCAAATTAAATAAAGCCTATTGAATTATTGGAGACATTTTGCTCAATCCCAGAAATTAATTTACAAGAAGAGATCTATCAATTTTTCTGAAGTTTGTTAGATGGCTTCTGACAGCAGATAGCAACATATGCCAAGTGGCTTTAAAATGTGAACAGTATGGGCAATGCTGTCAAGCACATTACATGTGGTACACATCCAGATCTGCACAAGGAAACTGAAAAGAGATGCAATGAGAAAAAAATCCTAGAGGAACTGGAGAGTGAAGATTACCGTTGCTTCCTCACGAATGAGTTCCAGAGATGCATCATTTGCTTCTCATCTTTGGTGACATCCACAAAATCATCAAGCATCTGCAACGCATCAGTGTGCAAAAACTACTATAAACCTCCGCATAATAAAGTAACAACATATCATACTCAGAGGAGCAACAATAAAAGGACTCTACAGATTTCAGATTGGACCTTTTCCCATGGTCTACTTAGGGGCGACCACTATGATGTTATTTAAAGACTTGTCCGAATGAGACTGTCAAGGAATGCTTCGAGAAGCAACAGGCAAGGGGAAACTTTTGCAAGCACACTCTCAAACATTCATAATTACATCATAAAAATCGTTCAATATAACTGCATCCATTTTAGTCTATCCCTGTTTCTATTCAAAAGGGCAAAGGACTCCGGGCAGCTTTGAGACAAGTATTAAGGAGTCAGTGGAATTGGAAGTGGTTTTTTTCACCTTAAGATTTAATTGTCATGCATCTGAGGAAGGTAATAAGACACGCATTCCACAGATTGAACAAGTTTCACCACATAAACAAAAGATACACCAAATAAAAATTCACAAGCACACACATTATTACACATTAGCATACCACATGATGCCAAGCGAGAACATAGAGCGAGTACACCTTGCCTAACAAGAATTATGGATTAGCAGATTTTGGAAGATGATGGGGTGTGAGAAGCCATATCAATACAGAAGCATATTAACTTTCAATTTCTGCATTGTCATTGACCTAATAAGGGTATTGGGACTGAGAAGAACTCCGAGACAATAAGTGAGTGACTCGTGGATCCTGGAAAGTGGAGAAGGCACTGAACAGAAAGTAAATTGCCTAATTATACAATTGTGATCTGTGATCCAATTTTGTATCTTTCCAGCAAACCACTTCATCATGATTTAAACTTAGACATGAAATTGAGAAAAATTATACACCCTTTATAAATTACCGCCTTCCTTTCTATTTAGCTTTTGAAAATGAATACATGAGAAAGTAAAGATTACCAAAAAAGAAAACCAAGAAGCCATAATCGTAACTCTTCTTCAAGGCAACTTTCAAGACAACAATTAACTATCTCACTGGTTCAATGTGACAAAAACACTAACACTTCCAATAGAAGCTGGAGAAATGATATTAAAGTACAGTATATGCTAAGTGCATAAGCACAGTTAAAAAAATAGGAAGACAAACAGCCAAGTAAGGGTTATACGATGACCATACATACCCTTCTATCTTCAAAATCTGCAACATCGTCATCAACTTCATCCTCACTGTCCCGATCTGACAAAACTTGCTCCAATGCCATAGGCTACAATCACAAAAGCAGTTTCAATTCAAATATATCCATGGGGTTCCAATGGCATCAATTGGAAGTAACTAGATGAGAGGAGAGAAAGGTCGATGGGGATGGAATGGTTAAGTAACTTAAGTGCATCACAGACCACCAGTAAGGTCACTGGAGTCATTTGATGTACCTGGGGCATGGACAAGAAACAGGGGACGGCCTATGATAACATGGTCGAAGAGATAGAACGTACATGTCTATCTCCACAGAGATGTCAATGTTAGGATAAGTAGATTCAAACCCATTTAAGTCTCAATGACATGTGTCCTTCAACATCTTTTTCAATGAAATTTGTCCTTCAACATCTTTTTCAATGAAATTTGTCCTTCAACATCTTTTTCTCAGCACCTACCAAGTTGCACCTCTAAACTACTATTGACATGAATATTTAGTTCAATTTACTTGCAATTTTTAACAGGTAAAAAAGTGGCTTTTGCGCAACTAATGAATGCAGGGATTGCAAAGCTCACAAATAGTCACCTGTGCTCTATGTGAATGAAAGAACTGTCGCTTTTGCAGGAGGGCCCGGCTGAAAGGAAAACAAGTACTCAGATCAAAATTTACTTATTGCATCACAATACGAAAGAAAGAAATAAAAAAAGATCTGCCAAAACGGGAAACACGTATTAGCTGCCCTCAAGCAGATTCAGAACTGACATCTGAACCAACATTCAGAGCAAAAAAATGGCACCTAAACAACAACTAGCATAAAATCACTTAGCAAACCAATTTAACATAGGTTATGAGATATACTAATTATTTGGCTAAATTGCACTGCAAGTAACAATTAAACCAGCCATCCCTCTAAAACGATAGAGAATATGAAATGATGAAAAACTTCCATAATGCATATGCCCTGAGTGCTCCAATGATTGACCCAAGCCAACATATTTAATCAGTTTGATAAAATTTTCAACTATCACTCACCACCTCATTACTATTAGTCAGCATTTCACAGAACTCTTAGACCTCAGAGCCCATGTTTTCCGATATACTTTCCTGAGTCAAATGTTTAGGTGTATACTTCCCATATAAAAATATGGTTTTTATTGGCTCTCACGAAGTAAGGGTTTACCCAATACCCATTTAGTTTCTGCATATGCCAGCAATATTAAGTACTGGCGAAAGAACACAATTATGTTTGGCTACCACATATTACATTAACTTACGTTCACAGCACCTTCTGTTGGGGCAAGGGAGGCTTCAAAATATTGATCAACGAGCTCTCACGATATGTTTAATAGGAGCAAAAAGAAGGGAAGCAGGTACAAAAATATAACATTTTTACCATGTTTGGTTGAGAATAAAGTTCAGAGAAGGTAAAGTGTGAAATTTGATGTTTTTTATTACAACATTATTGCTATGCCCCAACTTGAATTTTTCCCCTAAAAAGTTTTAACTTATTTAACTTTGAAAAATCCTCCAATCATTTTTTTCACCTCTTTCATCCTACGTCAACCCAAAAAAAAAAAAAAAAAGAAGAGTGCAGAACCTCTAAAAGTTTCTTTCATTTCACTTCTAGCAAACATACCCTTAAAGTCAAAGGACGAAAGTCATCTAACCTAGATGGTTCTGGCGGATATGGCTGTGGCTCTGCAAAAGCACTGCAGAGATCCAAAAACACTACCCCAGAACTTATGGCCCAAAGATGAGACACCAGTTTACATGTGCTTTGAGTCTTTGACCCCCTCCTAGATCATCGCCAAAAATTTCTAGGGCAAGCTCCTAGATTCCTATGACAAAAGTAATGTAACCTGTATTCATATCCTGGTTAATTGGCTCATGACCTGGTCAGGGAACCGACATTCATATACTCGGACAGTGTTCCTGCGGTTGACTCTTCAAGGGTTAGGGAAGACAGGAACCTCACCCATACGATCCTTTGACTCAGAGCTTAAAAATTGTGCATGAAGATTCAAGAGCATAATCTATAATGAAGAATTCAGATCTGGAATGTGAAAGTTAAATTCGTTTCAACTGAATTGCTGGGGTTCAGACATGTTCAACCTAACAAATTTGACTTGATTTGAAGAAGCCTGTTGACTTCACAATCTTGAATTTCCATGTTATATATAAGTTACTGTCTGAGCCTCTTATTTCCAAATTTTAACTGGTTTTTTGTATGAATTCAGCATACAATCATAGCAAGAATTATAAGAGATGATGAAAAAGAAGACTAAGTGACTAACAAACGTACTTTCTAGGGTCAGAACGTTCAATAGATAGCTTTCTTGTCTTTGCAAATTGTAGCATAGCAGGAGGTGCAAGGTTGCTTCCAGGTAGGGATTGGACACATTCTGGATCTGCATATGAGTGACCTATAGCACTTGAAACCCCAGTGGCATTAGGGCTCGAAGTATCACGTTCCACGTACTCAGCAAGACCTAAATCAGCATCATACAAATCATTTGAGAAACTATTATCATCAAAGAAATACAATCTAAGACGAGGCTGATTGTTCAATTTCAAATGGAGCACTAAAAAATGAACTTATATCACGTTGATTATCTAGTTTCTCATTCTTTTATTTTGAGTAGGTCAAGAGCAAAAGTTTTGTTAAATCCAACCAGCTGCAAGAAAGCAAAGAGAATCAGCTTCCACTTTCCAGCTTATGATAGTTGTCACAACTCTGACTTTTTTTTACGACCATGTTAAATGGACTCTTCTAAATGTATTAACTATGTTGGCCTTTACTCTTTCGGTACAGATAAAGATACACGTCCCACATTTGTTTGGAAATTCACTTAAGAAGCATATTTATTCACTCAGGTTTACTGTAATACTCTATAGCACCTTGTACAACAGTAAGGAAATGGTTATGGGGAAGCAGATGAATCCGACAGTTGCCGTCTATCCACACTCTACATTTATACATGAGTCTATTTGACATAGCTTCAGGATAGGAATCATCATTGTCCAAAGAATATGAAACACTTCATACATATTTGTTACCAGAAAGGGGAAAGTTTTATACGAAATGTATAAAAGTCAAGTGAGAATGACCTGTAACGGATTATTTACATGTAATCTTGGGAAAGAAAGACAAAAATTAACTAGCACAAGTCACAACTACTTAGAAGTTTCCACGGGTACAACAAATTTAAGAACTCATTCATCCTGTGATGCATTCACAAGAAACGATTCTCCAGTATTGTAGAAAATTGTTCAAAGCTTTTCAGTAATAAAACCAACTACATAGCAACACGAAAGCACATGCACCTTCAGTATTGCCCCGAAGCTCATTGATTGCTGTGGGAAAATTTGAATCCAGGACCAGTGGACGCACATGCTTTGCCTTTTGAAATATGTTTTTTGGTTTTCTGCGTCTCAGTGGCTTTGAACTGTACATTCGTTATACTCACCGACTATAAGTCATTGGCATCCATAGAAATAAAACCAGCAACACAAGCAACTTAATGATTCTACACCAAAGCAACTAAATTGACGTTTATAGAACTTACCAATGGATGAAGGTTTGTTGCTTAGGATCGACACCATCTGCAACAACCTGAGTAGACAAAATGCAAATAATGATTAACATGTAGGAAACACTTAGTTCATATATCCGCATGAGATGTGACTGATAGTTTCGCTAACTGTGTCAACAAATTAAGGGCAGGTAGTTGAGGTACAAAAGTTATAAAAAGAAAAAGGTGGTGACAGAAGACAGCAGTAAGCTGAGCAAGTACAGGACTACATAATTACCCTCCCCTACAATACTTCCCCGAGAATCTTATTTTTATGGTTGAGTTGCCCCGTCAAGGCCTCACCCCGCCCTCTTTGAAACCACTTCTTGAAGAGAGACTTCACAGGAAGTGCTGTACAACAGTGCAACTGCAGGTTTTCACCGGCTTAACTTTTTCCATCAAGAAAATACTAACTCTAGCAGGAACATGGCTTTGTAAAGAAAAATATGTCCACAATTATGGATTCATGATCCATATATTTAAACAAGTATGTAGATGTCACCAGTTGATCATGTGACTATTACAATCACGGAAAGGTATTTCCAAAGGAAATAGTATCTAACCTCAGGTTTCCATATATCTGTTTTTACAGAAACATTTACAGCTTGATACTCTTCGGTGACCTACAGAATATGAATGGTGTTAGTTATAATGGTGTTTGAAAGTGTCAAATACTCAAAGGTCATTGCCGATTACTGAAGTATACTAACCCAAAACTCAAAATTGAAGAGATCATGCGAAGAGGATAAGTGGAATCTCAGACCCTATGTAGAAGTTGAAGAATAATGTTAGAATGAACCCATAACAGTAGATCTATTCGTTTAGTTTAACTCAAAATAGTAGAAACCAAAGATGAAACCAGCATCTGTTTTACCTTAAAGCTGGCACATTTTGCCAAGCAGAATGGGCAGGAGAAGTCTTCTGTCACTGCATGTTCAGTAAACATATCAGATGACCAACTAGAACTCAAGTCCTAAGTACCACACTTTCTGTACTACAAGAAACAGCTTAAAATAAAGAAACAAATCCGTGCATTTACCAAAAAAAAAAAAAATCCATAGTACCTTCAGTCCTCTGCAACTTATTATTATAGTACCTGTAGTTGAAAATGACATTTCCGGTTCTCAACCTGGAAAAATACAAGCAGCCAAAATTAGAAATTTAGAAACAATGTTTGAAAAGAAAAAAATAGAACACCAATAACTAATTCATATCGCAGACAAAGTCTGAGGGACAAGAAAGAATAAAAAGTTGTGGAACAAGAAAGAATAAAAGTAGCGGCAGCACATCAACTAAAAATAAAGTAGACAAAATCCTCTTTCAGTATGGAGATTTCATGTGACTGCCATTGGTTTTAACTGCTGATTATTAACAAGAAATCAAAAGGCACCATCTTGGTATGTTTGAGGGCCTGACGACAACACCTTAGCACCCTTTCAAAAAAACTTATTGGAAAGAAGACTACAATATAAGAACTTAAAAGTCACCACAGCTTCATCATGTACCTCTTAAAAAAATTGCATAGTTGCATTCTCCACCTAAATATAAAACTTGTTACAACTAGTGCATCGCACTCCCACTACCATGATGTTTTAGTCGGCCCCGAAATGAAACGTGTAAGGAAGAAACACTGGAAGTACTTCAAAACCCAAAAGATATAACAATAAAGACCATCAAGACATCTTGCTGATAGAAGTAAAACGTATCTGAATACTCCAACCCTTGTTAACCAGAGAACTAAGAATGCACAAAATTTTACGTGATGGTATAAGAAACAATTATTCACTTATAGTCTCTCCTTTTGAAATAACTTTATATACTTATAGTCCAAAATACTGACAACAATAACAACAGAAAATTTTCAAAGCAGTGAATGAAGAGATAAACTACATGTTGAAAAGTGAAAAACAAAAAGAATAATCAAATGTGAGAGAAGAAGAGACCTACCGCATAATATGGGACAATGAGGTAGGCATATCATTGTATGAGTATGCATTATATGGAGACTTTTCCTTAGCCCCAATCTCTTCAGCAGAAATGATGACTTCCAACTGTGGAGTATTCTTTTGAAACCCAAAGAGTATAAACAAATACAACACTAATCAACAATAGGACAATGGTAATCAAGCGTTAAACTATGAAAAAATTTACTTCTCCAAAAAAGGTGTCAAAGCTTTCATTTGAATTTTCTCAGCAGAATTAGTCAAAGATTAGGAATAGAACAAACCGCAGTTCCGAAACTATGGGGCGTTTGGATTGCAATATATTTCTCCTCATCCATACAACTCAACTGCAGAAGGAAACACAAACTCTCAGTGATGAGAAGAAAGTAAGGGATAAAAACAATGAAAGAAATGAAAAGCATATTGTACAACCAAATGTCAAACAGCTTTTCTACACTACTTTAGGGTTGATGTAGACTGTAGAAAGCCCAATTGAGGAAGTATATTTGCATTATGTATTCCTAGAGGAGTAGATGTTATGCTAAGAACATAAATCCTTTTGAAAGAACAATGACAGCAAACGCACTTAGAAGGCCCACAATCTCAACTTTAGCTAATAAATTTAGCTTCACTACCTGAGAACGGCCTTACTAACTGGTGTCAAAATCATATCAAATTTTGATTTTCGTCTCAAAGTTTGGAAAGACAATCTTTTAGTGCAGTTTCTTTAAGAACCTAGAGAACAGCTCTTTCCAAAAACAGTATTGGAGAGGTTTTCCAAACACAATTTCCGTGTTTTCATCATTTGTCTTCTCAAGAACAGAAAACTGTCGAAAAGAACACGCAAGTTAACCTATAATATTACCTCCATTATGCATTCGTTAAAAACAAGTAATACATTGTTTGGCAGCATTTAAGCCTATAGGCATAAAACGTTGAGAACTTCCAAAATTCAACAAAAATTTGATCCAGATGCCTCGGCAACATCACTTGAACTACAGCAGAAGGAACTTTACATAATTTTGAATTGAACCAGATGACAATAACAGTAGCAGAAGTGCTTCAATGGAGATATCTGCACAAATATTAATGTGCTCGTAGCATACAAGGGAGCAGATGATGTCTCTGATAAGAAAGCTCTCGTGTATAGTCAATAACTGAGAATGTGCTTGACCACCAACATGAAAACTACTTAAGCTGGACCAATCCTGTTGGCTGTTGGACAGCCAAGCCTGAAGCCTCACAAGTTTTCCGAATATTTCTGGTACAAAGCCAGTGGAATTGGATCGATGCACCATGCCAGCATTTAATGCACGTCCCCTTGCAAGTTGGAACTACTAAAATTGACTCTCTGGCTAGTCAGCATTAACGTAACGGCCAGGGAACAGGCCTATCACCTCGGATCACCAGGGTGTTCTTGGATAGTTGAGGCAATAGAATGAGTCTCACTATTCCCAAAATTTAGTAAACTTTGACATTAAAGATTTCCTTCTTCGGACAAGAATGAATTGGTCAAACCATTGCTAACCGGGCAAACAGCAATGAGTCACACATTCTAGTAAATATGAATATCAAGCTCTTTAGGCTTTATAAACTCAGCAGTCAAATATTCTGGAATTGGAGTTGGTACAATTATTTTTTCACCAACAACGAAAATACTACTTTACAGGCTCCTTAAGAAATAATACAAACTATAAAATGAGAATAGCAAAAAAGCATGAACCCTGATTTCTGATATCAAATAACCCATGTTTCATTTATTTAACAGCAGATGTTCATGCCTCCTCACATTGTGCACTAATGCCTTACACAATCGCAGCGTCTCAAGTGATGCAATGTGTGCAAAGTTGTTAAAAGATGGCGTACCTTCACAAAACATGAGTGCATGTCAAAATGCGTCATAATCTCAGCTCTCTCCCCTAACTTCAAGTTTGGAGACTTCTCCCATGACAAATATAGTAATTCCATGGGCACATTGCCCAATAAACACAATCCTTCAAAATTTGCTGTTGCACACATATAGGACAATGAGGAGGCGAGAACAGGTTCATGTAAAGAAAAGGAGAAGTACAAGCTCACAAAGAAACAATATGCCGAACTAGAGGTGAAGTTATAGCCAACAGCATAGATTAAGATGTGGGAAAAGAAAAGATAATGCTGCCACATATCCTTGAATAGTACAAAAATCATGGCTGCCAACAGGGAAAGACAAAGGTAAAGGAATATAAATGTCGCTTATTTCCTATTATCTATCCTTGCTAAGTTTTAGTTACGGGTCACTGAATATCTAAATCAACCATAATGTTCACTGAATATCTGAATCAAACATAATGTTACGGCCTTCGGTCCATGACAATGTAAGATTTGAACACCCAGGAGGTGTAACAAAAATATACAATGAAAAGGGCCGAGTACAAGAAGACTCAGTGTTAATATATTTTCCTCCTTTTGGTTACATGTTTTCCTCAAGGAGAAAATGAACGGTGAAGCTCAACTGCTCAACATTCAAACCCATTAAACTGTGATTGTTTAAGGAAAGTGAGAGGGAAAAGGAAGCTATCTGTGTTTGATCCTGAAGGATATTATATTAATTTCATTCTCATTTAGATAAGATTTAAGATATAATCTAGCAGTTTAATTTATTTCATGTCCTCGTCGTTTATGGTAATTTCAGTTTTTAAGTGTTTGCCCATAGATGGATTGATTGTACTTGAATGATTGATTTTGGTCTGGAGAAGTTAGCTACCGTATTGATGCGGATGCCCATACTCTATTCAAGTGTGAATGCCTAGTTCTTCCTTCCCTTCAATGTTCAATGATGTCAAAAATTAGCTATTTCACCAGTGCTAGAGAAAACGATGATGACATTTGAGTAAAACAATCTAGCATTGCCATGAAATCCTTGCGCCCCATTTGCCTGTTTGGTATAATGACAGGATTAAGGATACTTGGATGTCCTACCTAGGATGATTAGTCCCCAGCCATCAAAGCTGAGGACCATTTACACATTGTATCCTGATTGTCCAGTACTCCAGAGTTTGGTTGGCATAAGGTGAGGCCCCTTGGACTTGAACCATCGGATTCATTACCGAGCCTTAACCCATACATTGCCAAGCCTTAACCCACCATCCACCTAATTCTTAGTCATTGTACCAGATTCTTCATAATGAGATTTAGAGTTTCTTTCCTTAACAGAAAGTGGGGGGGCAGACCATAAAAGAAAATAGATACATAAAAGGGGAAAAAACAAGTTTATATTTTAAACCACATAGTAGTGACCCAAATAAACAGGGGAATCACTAAGAGCCATGCCAGAATGAATGAAACAAAGATGGTTTACAACTAAGGTACATCTTACATGGAAAAGATGTCATGCCAATATGGTTCTTGTCTGGATTAATACCACAACCAGAATTTGTGGCTTCAGCTGCAAAAACATAGAAGCGTAAATATTGCCGTAGACAGCAAATTAAATCTTCAGATCTCATATAAACAATAAATATCTGGGCATACCGCAGCTGACAAACAAGATAGCAAGAGAGCTAGACTTGACCTCCGCTCCCAGCTTATTAATCTCAGGCAGAATAAAATTTGCTTGAACCCGGTTTATCCCTTCAGCTCCATTAGCCAACAAACATGCCCGACTGAAGCGGTATACTGCAGAATACTGTCGCCAAGTGACAGCAGGGGAAGCAGAACAGATACTTGAGTAAGGGAAGGAAAAGATTGACTTAGCTAGAAGACATTACTACCTCTGGAACTGCAACACTAGAAACTGGCCTCGCCAAAAATATATACAAAGGAAAAAGACTTTGTGCTTGCAACCCATAATTCGGAGTTCCTGACAACGAAATTGTCATTTGAATCCTACAGTTTTAACCAGAAGAAACCAATTAGTATCATAAACTATTGGGAAAAGATCCAAATCATGTCGTATATGATGTTAAATATTAAATAGCACGACTCATGTCTTCGAAATTAAAATCATTACAATTAGCTATATTAATCAAGACTCGAATACCTCTGTCCTTATATCTAAGGACCTTATAAAAAAAGTCATTCTGATAACCAGAACGTAAAAGATCCGTTACATCATTTGTGACCTAAATCTGATGCTAAAAAACAAATTCACGCAGTTGATTGTGACCTAAATCTGATGCTCAGCGGAGAAAACAAATTCATGCAGTCAAATCCAATTAATTGAGACCTAAGGTTCGGATTGGTTTGTTGAATGTCACATCACCAACAATTTACCTGTAAGATCCCAAATCGGCAAGTTGTGGGATTTGCATGTGTTATATATTGAAACGCCCCAAACTGCTGTATAACTTGAGGTTAACCTTTTGAGCCACATAGTTAGGCTAAAAGTTAGCAGGTTAGTGGGTTGGGCCAGGTCGTTTCAGGTGGTATCAGAGCTTGCACCAACCGAAAGTGTGAGGCGGGTCCCGCAGGGAAACGTGCTTGGGTGGGCCTGACAAGGGAGGAGCTTGAGGTGTTTGTCATGCTTGGGTGGGTACCATATGAGACAAGCATGAGAAGCTTGATGTGCTTAAGCGGGTACTTGTCTCGCATCGCTTGGTGGGTGAAAGTAATGGATCATGGGGTGCATCGGGGACGTTGCGATTCTAAGTGGGAGAGATTGTAACATCCCACATCGGCAAGATGTGGGATTTGCATGTGTTATATGTGAGATTGTAGAGGGTGAAAGAGAGATCAAAGGTATTTTCTCATTAGATGTAAAACTTCTCTTTACAACAATATGTATACAGACAAAGGTACTAGGACTAAACTACCTCTAGGAACTAAATACATGACAAATAAACCCCTATAACTTAACACTCTCCCTCAAGTTGGTGCAAAGAAATCTATCAAGCCCAACTTGAACACAATGGGGTGAAAACTTTTACTACTAAGACCATTAGTAAATACATCAGCTAACTGGTCTTCAGATCTCACAAAAGGCATGCAAATCAAACCGTTGCTCAGCTTCTCCTTTATAAAGTGCCTATCAATTTCGATATGCTTCGTTCGATCATGTTGGACAAGATTATGAGCAATGTTTATGGCAGCCTTATTATCACAGTAGAGCTTCATAGGACTAGTATCAGGGAATCCCAAATCACGTAAAAAAGTTTGGAGCCATAAAAGCTCGCAAACACCATGAGCCATAGCTCTATATTGAGCCTCTGCACCGGATCTAACTACCACTAACTGCTTCTTACTCCTCCAAGTAATCGATTTTCTCCAAGAAAGGTGCAATAACCAGAGGTAGATCTCCTATCATCAAAAGAACCCGCCCAGTCTGCATCGGTGAAGGCTTCCAATTTCAAGTGACCATGATTGGAGAACAAAATTCCTTTACCTGGGGCAGATTTGAGATACCTCAAAATACGATAAACTGCATCAAGATGCACAGTACGAGGGTCATGGATAAACTGGCTGACAACTCCCACAGCATAAGAAATATCTGGTCTAGTGTGAGACAGGTATATCAGACGACCCGCAAGTCTCTAATATCTCTCCTTATCTGTATGCTCCCCCACATTGCTACCAAGATGATGATTGGCCTCAATGGGAGAGTCGGCTGGCTTACATCCTAGCATACCAGGTTCTTCCAAGAGATCAAGAACGTACTTCCTTTGAGAGATAAAAATTCCTTGTCAGATCTAGCCACCTCCATTCCAAGAAAGTACTTCATAGACCCCAAATCCTTAATCTCAAACTCTTGAGCAAGAAGAGCTTTAAGGCTAACAATCTCATTCACATCATCACCTGTCATGATTATGTCATCCACATAAACAATAAGAATGGCAATCTTACCATTACTCCTCTTGATGAACATAGTATGGTCAGCATGACTCTGCTTGTATCCAAATCTTAACATGGCTTTGAGAAACCTGTCAAACCATGCTCTAGGAGATTGCTTCAATCCACAGAGGGCATTTCTCAACCTACACACCTTTCCTTCTGTTGCAAGAGAGGAAAATACCTGGTGGTATATCCATGTACACTTCTTCCTCTAAGTCACCATGAAGAAATGCATTCTTCACATCAAATTGTTGAAGAGGCCAATCCAAAATAGCCGCACAAGAAAGCAAGGTCCGAACAGAATTCATCTTGGCCACAAGAGCAAGGTTCTCCTCATAGTCAATACCATATGTTTGAGTAAAGCCTTTGGCAACAAGTCTGGCTTTATATCTCTCAACTGTCCCATCTGCCTTGTGCTTTACAGTGAACACCCATTTGCATCCCACTGGTTTCTTTTCCTCTGGAAGAATTACTAATTCCCAGGTGCCATTCTTTTTCAATGTTGCCATCTCCTCAACCATAGCTTCTTTCCAACCCTGTGGGATAGATATAGAAGAAAGAGATGAGATAAATGCACGATACGAAGGAGATAAACGGGAATATGAAACAAACTGAGAGATAGGATGTTGGGTACACATTCTAACTCCCTTTCTAAGAGCAAGAGGAGCATCAAGATCATCAACAATAGTAGGAAGAGAATCATTACCAAATGAGTCAGCAGAAGAGTCAGAAACTGGAGTAGGTGATGGAGATTGGCAAAGCGGCACTGCACATGTAGACTTGCCTTTATTCCTTCTAGAAAAAGTCTGCAGCTTTGGCCTTTCCAGTCTTCCACCAACATCATGTTCCACTCTTTCTGCGGGTAAAGGTTCTTGCACAGATTTATCTTTCTCCCCCTCACTATGACAAGGTAAAGGGTAAGACCACGACTCTGGAGTATGAGATGTCAACAGCTCTTCCTCCCTCATCTCTCTCTGTCTATCATTCTCCCCCTGAAGAGATGAAGTGGTCAAAGGATAAAAAGATTCTGTTTCGCAAAAAGTGACATCCATGGAGACATACGTTTTGCGAGAGTGCGGGTCATAGCATTTATAACCCTTCTGAATGGGAAAATAGCCAAGAAAAATACACTTGCGGGCTTTGGGATCCAGCTTACCACATGGGTGCTTAGGAGCATGGACAAAACACACACAACCAATGACTTTGGGTGGAAGAGATGAGACCCGAGAACAACCTAGGAGAAACTTAATCGGAGTTTGGAACTGAAGATCATGCGATTGATAAGAAAAGTTGCAGTAAGGACAGCTTCGCCCCAAAAATGTTTAGGGACATTCATGGTGAACAATAGAGAGCGGGCTACCTCAGCAAGATGGCGATTCTTGCGTTTGGCAACTCCATAAATTGTTGTGGAGTGCCAACACAAGAAGTCTGAAAAAGAATACTAGAGTCATTAAGATATGCCCGAAAAGTCTTATCTATATACTCAATCCTATTATCACTATGGAGCACTTTAACATTAGCATCAAATTGAGTATGCACCATTTGGTGAAAAGATTTAAAGCACAAAAAAACCTCATTTTTGGCCTTTAGTAAATACACCCAAGTGACACGAGAATAACAATCAATAAAGGTCACAAACCAGCGATAACCAGACAGATATGTGACAGGAGAAGGACCCCAAACATCAGAATGAATAACCATAAATGGTGAATCACTTCTTTGATTGACAGGAGCATAAAATGAGCGTTTATGTTTCGCAAGCTCACAAGCTTCACAAAGGAACTGACTCCGAGGACATTGTTTAGCCAAACTAGGGAACAGTTTTTCTAGAATTCCAAAAGATGGATGACTCAATCTATGATGCCACTGATGTAACAAGGGAAGAGCTGAACCCGTATCTGCTGCAAGAGCTTGACCACATGACAAAGGTGGACAAACTGGATTAGGTGCAAACTCCAAAAAATAAAGGTCCCCATGAGCTTTACCAGTGCCAATCGTCCTCCCTGTATCCAGTTCCTGAAAGACACAATGTGTAGGAAAAAATGTTACGGAGCAATTTAAGGATTGGGCAAGACTACTAACAGATAGAAGGTTAGTAGAAAAGTTGGGAACATGAAGCACTGAAGAAAGGGAAATTGTTGGAGAAAAATTAATAGAACCTTTCCCCGAAATAGAAGATAGAGAATCATCATCAACTCTGACCTTATCCTTACCGGAACATGTAGAATAAGAGTCAAAGAAAGATGAACAACCTGTCATATGATCTGTTGCACCAGAATCTATTATCCAAGGAGGAGAGCTAGAGGCAGTGAAAGCACTAGCATGTATACCTTTGTAAGCAAAGAAATCGGAGGCCGTGGAAGTAGAAGTAGTGGTAGATGAAGAATCAAGCCTAGCCAGTAGGCGCCTGAGAGTTTGTAACTCCCCCTGAGAAAGGGCACCAATCTGAGAAAGGGTACCAACTTGAGCAATTTTGGAAGCCTCCATCATACCAACAGAAGAAAGGCAGTAACAAACTGCTAAAATACCTCAAGAAAGAGATCCCAACAACCAGATAACAGTCTCAAAACCTCAAAAAGGACTGAAAGATACAGAAGACACCACGAATGATCAACCCCAGTAGATTTCGCGGTCAACCAGTCAGTTCCAGAGGCAAACGGTAGTTACCCAGTATGGAAAAAACTCAGAACTAAAGAAGGTGATCCAGAAAGTAGACAAAATAGCTCAAAAAATCGGTAATATAGAACTCAGTCATTGTCGAGCTCAACCAGAAGATTTTCGAGTACAACCAGGGGTAACCCAGTAGATTGCGGAAGCAAACAACATCGAAAAAGGCCTACTGGAGATCAATCGACCTCTAACTATCAACAAAAACGGTACCATATCGAACCAAGTCTTCAAACCAGATCATAAAACCTTTGAAACTCAAATCCCAGTCATTTCCTGATGCAATCGAACTGTTCAGAGGCTGATTTGAGGTCGCCGGACATTGTAGGTGGTTGCCGGACGTCGGACAGGCCTCGTCGGAGGTCGTACAGTCCTCGTCGGAGGTCGTACGGAGGATTGGAAAGAAACCCAGTGGGTTTTGATCATATAAAGGGTGAGATACAGGAGATCCATAAGTATCGATGGTTGAACAGTGGGCTTGAAGGTCGTCTATGGTCGTTGAGGTCAACTGTGGACTCGCCGGAGGTCGTCGTCGCGATCGGAAGTCACTAGCGATGTCGAACAGTGTACGATCGTGGATAAAGTCGACCCAATAGGTAGTCGAGGTCACACAATGTCAAAGAATGATTGACAAATACGATCAACTGAGAAATACGATCTCTAAAGCTCTACAAAGCACGATCAAGGAAGGATGGAGGCTCTGATACCATATGAGATTGTAGAGGGTGAAAGAGAGATCAAAGGTATTTTCTCATTAGATGTAAAACTTCTCTTTACAGCAATATGTATACAGACAAAGGTACTAGGACTAAACTACCACTAGGAACTAAATACATGACAAATAAACCCCTATAACTTAACATTATATGTTGAAATGCCCCAAACTCCTGTATAACTTGAGGTTAACCTTTTGAGCCATGTGGTTAGGCTAAAAGTTAGCAGGTCAGCTGGGCCGGATCGTTACATTACCTGTTACATCAACAACTTTGACTAATGACACTCACCTTCGATGTGAAAAAATTCAAGTTTTGCTACTGCCAATAGTTCTTTAATAAATGCAAAACATTTACCTATAACTATATGCATGTCTCCTTGTTAGGTAATACCTCCTTAGAAGTTTGCAAATGAACCAAGCTACTTCGTATGTGAATCTAGAGACAATAACCTACTAGATGGGTTGCAATTTTTGGCAACTCGACAATCAATTTTCTTTTCATACAGACAGCGTCATATGTTTGGAGATATTGATTCCCGACAATCTGGATAGTTGTTACCAGTAAAAGTGTCATATAAGGTTTAAGAACCTCAACCTTCTTTTGTGCTTTGCTTGTATTTTGTACTGCAGGCATCTTTGAAGAAATGATGGCTGCATAATCATGTGCCTTCAGTCAGAAACATTAAAAAGGAGGAAAACAAAGAGATGAATAATCAATAATCAAATGCCCCATCGAGAATGACATAACTAAAAGGACACCACAGCCCAACAACTAAGTATGAGATGGACGAAATTTGTGTGCCAAGGAAGACAATGTAGCATCTTAAATTGTGAATGCCTCTGTCACCTCGAACAACTAAACAAAACTACGAGATATGTAACAGTAACACTCGTGTACTCTAGTCAAGTGCCAAGCACCAACAAGATTACCATAGTTAGTGGGAACATTCTCTAAAGCAACTGTATCAAATCAACAACACCAAAAAAGGGAAAAATTTCAGCTGGTGAAGCACATTACATTCCTAATAGCACGCCGTTGAATAATGTTGTAAAGTTCTACAGGCTTGCAGTATATTGAAAGGCTCTCCTCGGCTGCAATTTCCTCTTCTGCAGACAAATGCACTCGAGATTCTTGGCGGCACATCTGATCTGCACTTCTAGAGTAACTGCAATTGCAAAGAGAATTCCTGTTCCATGAACTGGAATAAATGAAGTGTTCTGTGTTTATAACAATCCATATAACGCAAGCACCCAATAACGCCATTGTATCATACCCAATTGCCCCAAAATTTAATTCTTTTCCCGTGAACATTTAATATATATTTCTTTTCAAATGATTTCTTTATCAAATTCCCCAGGCAGAGAGCATAAATAACGTTGAGTAAAAGAGAACGTACGTGGTTTCACGAGCAACTAAAGGTATGCCCGGCATTCTGGTTAGACAATGCTGAAATATAAATTCATAGCTATCTCAGCTTCAAAAGATCGTAAACACTAGCTGTCAAACCTGAAAGAAGCGGTCAACAGGGAATAAGTTCAATTACCAGGTAAAAATAACCAAAAAAGAAAGGAAGAAACAGCATCCGAATTTGCCAGTTTGCCACCATATTCCAAGTTAATGGACATTCATGATCCAGGGTCGGCCCTGGGCGAAAACCTAGAAAGCCTCCGCTTCGAAGAAAAACTTCCCCAAAATTGAAAGGAAGGGCCTCTAAAAATTTATCAATTTTATTTACGAGACCAAAAAGTAAGAGAGAGAGAGAGAGAGAGAGAGAGAGAGAGAGAGAGAGAGAACAGAGAGATAGAGGAGAAGAGAGGTACCTGGTATCATCGTCGCCGGTCTTGAGGATTGTCGCCGGAGCAGCTGAGGATTTTGGTGTAGTCTTCTGATTCTGACTCTGACCGATTAGTATGTTAGGGCTGACAGCCTGAATACAGATAAGTATTCTTTGGTTTTCCCGATTTCAACCTTCAATTATTTTAACATAACAGTTTCACCCCACAAAAAATACTACTGTAGCTTCCAAAGATTGTTATCGGCTCTCTTTATTTGATTAGTGGATTCTATAAAAGATTGTTAGAGCATCTCATCACGGGAAGCAAATCCCCTGATGGTTATTTTGTTAAGTCAAAAAGGGAAAAAAAACACCTCAAAATCAGTCTCAACAAGTATTTGGCTAATTTGTAAAAGTTGTAGCTTTGCTACAGTAACTCAGTATTTGGGTAAAGGTACTGTTCACTGGCTAGGAATACTTTAATAGTTCTCTCTCGCCGTGTCTCCCCATTCTGCCACTTGCACAACTCCCCAATTGGGGAGAATAATATTTTAAGAAAAAGTTTTTTTTTATGAGACTTGAGGGGAATAGTAAAGTTTGGATAGAAAGTCTGATTTTGTGAATTTTTGATAAGTGACTTGCTAATTTATAAAAGGTGTTTTTGATGTTTTTTTTTGAGGTTAAATTTGGTGTTTTTTTTTTTGTTGAGTCTGATAAGGATGCCCTTAGTGATCACACTGTCCCATAGATGTCCAATTGTGTCCTACTATCAAAGACTTGTTTTTTAAGGGTTTCCAAGCAAATATAGGGTCGAGTCTAGTGGTAAGTAGTATGTACTCTCATGTTTTAAAGATTGATTTTCAACCATCACAACTAACACTACAATAGCAAAATAGAGACGTCTAGCTCGGAAAATGTAATGTATAGCATCGAAGAGGAGATATGCAACCTAATTGATATGCATCTTAGTTATTTTTCGAGTAAATTTTAGAATTCTTCCATCTAGTTTGCATGAAATTTTGATCTCATCCCTTTAAGTACTAATTGTGCCAATTTTAACCCAATAGTTTATATTTTGTCTCGATTTCATCCCTCTTTGTGACAGTGTGATTGGAATAGACGAAAAATTTGGCAAAATTGTTCTTTTCCCTCTTAGAATGAGAATTTAAATTTCATGAAATTTAATTATGCCAATTTTAACACTTAGGCAATCCCTGTTTTTGTTCTTTTCCCTCTTAGAATGATGGAATTTAAATTTCATGATTTTCAACTTCCCAAATTAAATTAGTGGAAGTAATTAGAAGCTAAAAACGAAAAGCGACTGTTACACTTCATTTTTAAATTTGTTTAGGCCTTAAATGTTTACCTTTTAATTTATTTTTGTGGGGACAAAAACACCATACATAATATATTTATCACCTCAATTTTCTTTTATTAAAAAAATAATGCCCAATTGGTACCCATAAATGGATTGTCTAGGAAGGGAAATGTTGAGAACAAACCTAACTTTTGGGTAATAATACACAAAGTGATTGTGCTCGAACTAATTAAGATCTTAAGATAGAGTTCAAACTATGAGTTTAATGAAAGAAATTGTTAATACCTGTGAGCACAGCGGAAACTTGAAATCGTACCTTCAACCATTATTGTTTAAGTGATCGAACAAAGCAGAGAGATCTTCTAACCTATGACCCACGTAATGAACTTCGTTGATGGAAACAGACTTGTTCTTATTTTTGGGTTAGATCAGGGACCCTCTGAGTGTGGTATTTATAAGCAACATATTCCTACCATCAAGGAAAAGTTGTCTCCAAATGGTGCCTTTGAATGGGTTTGTCTCTTGATCATGTGTCTATTCCTAATGGATATGACTATTGATGTATCAATCATTTTCCAATAAGTATACCCTTTCACATATAATACACCTTTTCACATAGGATGTCTTTTCATGATAAGGCACATTTTCATAATTAGACACCAAATAATTGGGCAATTTATTTATCACTCATATCTTCAATTAATAAAAAGAAAGTGACATGTAAGCATCACATGTAGGCCACAATATAATTTCTTACATTCTCCCACTTGGCCTACATGACACACTATTGAGTCATAATAACTAAGAAAGCCATTTCACTCGATCGCCACACTTGTCACAAGATTTCCAACTTTGTTGATTACTCTCTTCAAAAGTAGGGTTTTGGTTTCTCCTATACGATCGGTATCCCTTAAAAGGAGTGGTGGAGGGTAAAATACCCATAGTGCCCTCGTTTTTTACAGAAGAGGGAGACGGAGTTAGAGGGGGGACTAAATTGCATTTAAACGTTGGGGATTCAATTGGTCGAATCTTTATGTTGGGAACCAAATTGGCCACTCGCTGACTAAAAAGGTAAATAAACCCAAAAAAAAAAAAAAAAAAAAAAAAAAAGAGGCCAACTTATCACTAGAAAACTTCAAAAAAAAAAAAAATCACTTCATATCTTACTACCCCCTCATCCCTAAATAAGATTCACCTGAACGTACAATTTTCGGACAAAAAAATAAAGTACTTTTATGCATATTTTTTTGAATTTCTTCCCACCGATTTAAAGAAACAGAGTTCTTTAACTCGGTGCGAAGAAATTGAAAAAAAATGTGCATAGAAATACTTTAGTTTTTGGTTCGAAAATTGCTCGTCTTTTTGGATGGAGTATATGATGGACTAGTGTTGGACTAAAATTATTATTGAAATATTTTTCTAAAAAATTTAGTTTGCGCCTAATTTTTTTGTGAGAATCTAAAAATTAATATTTTACACCCATAAAACTTCAAAATGTTCATTAAAGACAAAAAAAATGTTAAATCTGGATTATTTTTGTTGTTAGTGAATTTTTTTAATTTTTTTACGTTCCTTTCTTTTCCTTATATATAACTCATCATGTTGTGGAAGACATGCATGCAAACTATCTTCTTGATTGGGTATCTATAGATGTTTTATTAATTTTTTTATCTTCTAGATAAAAAATAATGCATTACATATTTAAACAATCCGTTCATTTTTTTTATCATTTTTTTCCCCATCTTGACATACTAGCCGTTCATTTTTTTGTCAAAACAAAAAAAAATGTCTTTTTTTTTTTTTTGAAGCCTAATCGGTATCCCAAAAAAAATGTCTTTTTTTGGGGGGCGGGAACAAGAACTTCATTAATCAAGGAAAGTACAAGTATGTGCTATCACTATCAAATAGAGAGCACCCCAAAAAAATGCCTTTTTTTTTAAGGTGGAAAAAGTTTCATTAATCTTAAAATTGTTACAAGACTAATAAGAGCAAGGACAAAACAAAAATGTCTAATCCGAGACCTCATCCAAAGATTGGTAAGAAACCAATCGATGGAGCCAACCAAAAAAATGCCTTTAGATACATATTCCGTTGAACTTGATTTTTAGAAATGATCATTATATATCATCAACAATGAGCTCGGGGTGATTTGGCTAAAAAGAAAAAACTGGTTTTTTTTTTTTTTTTTTTGTCTTTATTCAAAAAAAAATTGCATTTGTTAGTTTTGCGTCAAGATTTTGTGGTTTCTGGATTTATTTCATCGAAACAAGCCAAGAAACCAAAAAAAATCGACCGAAAACTAACAAGTGCAATTTTTTTTTTGAATAAAGACAAAATGAAAAAAAACCAAAAAACCAGTTTTTGCTTTTTAGCCAAATCACTCAAGAGTCAGGCTTTTTGCCAAATTGCACCCGTGCAATCAAGATTATGGGGTGCAGAGGATTCACATCATTTTCATGAACTATTTAATTCCATTAGGGGCAAAATAATTAGTTGTCCTAGCAATAGAGCTATAGGGAAGGGTGTTTGGGAGCCTCATTTTCAGTTTTTCATTTTTAACTTTTTGGTTTTTTGGCTTTTTGGATTATGGTCAGAATGTATTTTGGATTTGGTATGAGTGTTTGAGAGAAATGTGTAAAATGCATTTTAAAACAGGAGTAATGTTTGGGAGATATGTTCAGAATACATTCTGTAGGTCTTTTTGTTAATCAAAATGGAAAAAGTGAAAATGGGAAGTCAAAAAGCTCCTCTCAACCTATTTTTCACTTCTGCTCTAGATTGTGCATTTTACAAAACTCATTCTCAGATAATGAGTTCTGAGAATTTCTTTCAAACATCCAAAATGAGAATGTGAAAATAGAAAAAATTATCTCCCAAACAGGCTCTTAACTTTAGAGCTATATAATTAGTCAAAGTGGTCAGCATAAACTCATCGGACAATCGAAATATTAGAAAATAAAAAGAACAACCAATGTTAGTACCCATATTGTAGATGTAGGTTTCATGGGTCTTTTATTGTGAGGCTATTCCCTCTAATTTAAATACATTCCTGAGTAGAAATCTTTAAAACTTAGAAGGTGTTCTACTAAAAAAAAAAACCGTTTCCTTCAAAAATCAAGACAAGTCATTTTCCCACAATACATCACATAAAAAACTGTAAAAAACCAGTTTATTCTAAAAACACCCTTAACGGAACACCCCCTATTTAAGTTTTTAACAACTAGGTTATAATAAAATTTCATAATTAAAAAATTTCACAATACACTCCGAACAAGGAGAAAGTTTCTCATTTAATAGGTATACCGTATCTGTCCCAAACAAGGAGAAAGTTTCTCATCTATTTTGAGGCATTTCCCTATCTTATAATCATTTATGCTCCTTGGATAATAAATATTGTACTCGAATAAACAGGTAGAGAGGATGAAAAAATTCCAAGGCAAAGATTCAAATTCAACATTTTCTTAACCTTCCAAACTAATGTGGCCCAGAACCAGTTGGTGAAAAATCACAAGTATCACAAAAGTACAAAATAGACTAAATAAATATCTAAAACATGCAAAACTAGGTAAAAAAAAAAAATTGTTGTTTTACCTAAATCCTAAAAACATTTGAAATGACAAAAAAAAGTAAACCATTTCCACAAAAAAGAAAGAGGCCAGCTTATCACCAGAAAACCTCACTAGTTTTTTTTCACTTCATATGAGACTACTCTCTTCGTCCCCAAAATAAGATTCACCGGAAGAGGTGCAATTTTCGAATAAAAAAATAAAGTACTTTTACGCATATTTTTTTAAATTACTTCGCACCGAATTAAAGAATCAGAGTTCTTGATGAACTTGGTGCGAAGAAATTGAAAAAATTATGCATAGAAGTGCTTTAGTTTTTGGTTAAAAAATTGCTCGTCTTTTCGGAGGAGACACTATTAAGGATTAGAGGGAGCATATGATGGACTAGTGTTGGACTAAAATTATTATTTAACTATTTTTTCTAAAAAAATTTCTAGTTTGTGCCTATTTTTTTTGTGAGAATCTAAAAATTTATATTTTACACCCCCAAAACTTTAAAATGTTCATTAAAGACACACAAAATTATTAAATCTTGATTATTTTTCCGTTAGCATAAATTGATCCGGACAATCGATTATTAGTAGAAAATAAAAGGAACAACTGTTAGTACCCATGTTCGCAGTTGTAGGTTTCATGGTTTTTCTTTTTACCATGAAGCCATTCCCGTATACTTTAAATACATTCTTGTGGTAGAAAAAAAAACTTATTTAAATTTGACAATTGGGTTCTAATAAGATTTCATAATCTAGCTTGGCATCTAAACAGATTCTGATCTTTAATTAAAAGAGAGATAATTAATCTAGAGATTATGACAGTCCAGCGAAGCAAGTTCTATAGATGGATAATACGGTGGGTTTAAATCAACGGGCCATTTTATCTCTGGCTGGTTTATAAAAACCAGAAACCGTAATTGTTCAGATTCTCTGGCTGGTTTACTAAAGTTTTCTCACCGTACCTTGAGTTAGTAAATATAGTGCAATGGACCAATTTAGAACTACCTTCTAGTTTTCTAAAACGAAAATGCTATGCAAGGCTGAATTAAATAACCAAATTGGAAAATAAATACAACTTCAAGGGCCAAATTGCCAACAACAAAAAAAGAAGAAGCAATAATCCTTGGACTGTATTCTGTATAAATGGAAAAGAAACGATACATTTGACTTTGAGAACTAAAGTAAGACGTGAGTAATTTATTAATTTGACTAGTATTTGATTTTCTCACTTTTTAGACGAAACATTTCCAAAAAGAAAACGTGTAAAACCAATGAAGATATTCGAATAAATTGATCCTAGCATTTGGAATTCTAAGGAACAAGTAAAATTTGACTGTTGTTATTTATCCAAAAAAAAAAGACTGTTGTTCCCATAAAATCGACTAAAAATCGCAATATTTTTCTTAACCTCCTAAATCTACGTTAAATTTTTTCTAGTTTGCACTTATTTTTTTGTGAGAATGTAAAAATTTATATTTTACACCCCCAAAACTTTACAATGTTCATTAAAAACACAAAAAAATTAAAAAAAAAACTTTTTATACATTATTTATGGTCCTGTCTTTTCCTTATATATAACTCGTGATGTTCAGGTCATCTTTGAACTTTGGCCTTAGCCTATGTATCCCCTATGTCCCATTTCTTTGAGAACGCCAAGTTGCAAGCTTTCGTCCCCACAAGTCTTTCCTTTGCTTTCTTGTAAGCTCTTCTAAGTCTGAGAGCGAAGTGTATTGTGTTAATACTCTTTCTTAAGTCTGGCATTCCTCTTTCTGCTGCTTTTAGTCGCTTTCCTTGCTTATTGCACTCTCTTAGTTGATTGAATAGAGGTACTCCCTCTTAGTTGATTGAAAGAGGTACTCCCTGGAGGCCCAAACCAAAATGAGACTTTTTGGAGGCTTGGAGCGAAAACCAAAATGAGACATTTTCAAAATCTTAATGAGCCAGATATAAATAGGTAACTTACACTTCCAAAAATAAATACTAGTATTCATCAATAAGAAAGAGACTTAGAGAAAGAAAGATCTTTTCATTAGTGAACTTGAGAGAACAAAGCTTTCAAGATGGTTTGGGCAAATGAGGCCATCACCTATTTATACACACCAAGGGAGAAGTCTAGAACATTTTATACAAGCTTCTGAACTAATCTTCTTTAGAATTCTCTACTATCATCTATACAAGTCTAGAATTATATATGTACAATATTCTAGATAATTCTATACAAGTCTTCATACTTCACTTAAATCCTAAAAAAATAAAAAAATCAAACATTTCCAGATTTCAAACTCGTCACTCAAATACGCTTCATGTTCCTCTTGACCACCCTCGTGCTCTTCATTATCCAAATATATTTCTTCTCTATTCCCCAAATTCTCTTTTTCTTCATTTTCCGAATCTTATGACTGTGTTTAGTTGAGAGTTTTGAGAAGAATATTTTGAGAAATATTTTTGAGATAGTGTTTGGATGAGTTTTTGAAAAAAAGTAATAATTGGAGAGAGGTGTAATAATTGGAGAGAGATAGAGAGAGAAATGAGAATAATGATTGGATAGAGGGGTATGAGTAGAGAGAGAAATATGATGAATGATTGGAGAGATGAGAGATGGGAAAATAATCTTTTTGATTTTTTTTTGGAAATGTGAAGTGAACAAAGTGTATATGTTCCTCTTCCACTGAGTCTTCAATCAAACTTGAACTCTCTTTTTATGATTTACTCAAAATCTTATCGAGAGCACCCGTTTGAGATTGAATTAGGGCGTCTATTTTTTTATTTTATTTTTCATTTTTCATGTGCAAACAGATCCTCTCTAGTTATTGTGAATTTGAAATTGAGACTCTTTTGAGTTTGAAATTGGGGCATTTATACGATGTTACATTTTTTTTTTTTGTGTGATACTAAAATATGGAGGCCCTTAAAATTCTTATTTTTGGGGGGGCCTAAATCAGCCTCAACACTTGCTTTAGCTCAGGGTCGGCTCTACTCCCTGCTTCTTTTGTATGGCACTGGCCCTCGTAGTTCATTTGTCTGGGTCTCGAATCGAAGTAGATATAGGATATACAGGTCTTTCTATTGGCCGCTTAGAGGTAACCATTACATTAGAGGGATGACAAGTTTTATCATCACTCGATGCGCACGCAAATGGGTCTTTCTCAATAGTGATCCCCCATTCCTTGGGGAACAAGATTGCTAGTTTCGGAAGAGTTCTTTATCCAGCAAAGTGAGATCGAATAGTTTCCACTGCTCCTTCTGTTTCTAGGGCCTACCAACAACTAATTTTGGTGGACTATTAGTTTCGTCCATTAGAATAACGATTGGAGTTGTTCACATTATGAATTGTTGCGGAAAACATGCATGCAAAATATCATTTGATTTGATGCTGATAGATGGTTTATTAATTTTTTTATCTTCTAGTAAAAAATAGTTCATTTGATATTTAAATAATGCATTCATTTTTTTATCAATTTTTTTTTCTTCATCTTGACATACTTGCTTTTCATTTCTTGTCCAAACCCAAAAAATGTCTTTTTTGGTGGAGGAAGAACTTCATTAGTAACGAAAAGAACAAGTTTGTGCTACCACCTTCAATTAGAGAGCGCCTAGAAAAAATTCCTTTAGATATTTATTTCATTCCACCTGATTTTTAGAAATGATCAATAATGAGTCGGGCATGGCTTCTGGGAACATCTTTTTCATGAACTGTTTAATTCCATTAGGGGCAAAATAAGTACTTGCCCCAGCAATGGAGGTTTTGGGATCATCAAAATTCACCTGGATTAAAGCCAGGTGATCGTCAAGGTGATCAGGATAAATTGATCCAGACAATCGATTATTAGAAAATAAAAAAGAACAACTGTTAGTACCCATATTGCCTGGTGTAGGTTTCATGGGATTTTTACTATGACGCCAATTCCATATACTTCAATTACATTCTTGTGGTAGAAATCTTAAAAACTTATTTAAATTTCTAACAATTCGGTTGTAATAAGATTTCATAATCCAGCTCGGCATCTAAACAGATTCTGATCTTTAATTAAAAGAGATAATTATGACGGTCCAGCGAAGCAAGTTCTGTAGATGGAAAATATTGTGGGTTTAAATCAATGGGCCATTTATCTTTGGCTGGTTTATGAAAACCAGAAACCGTAATTGTTCAGATTCTATGATAAATGATTGAGCAAAAAAATAAATGAAATCGGTGACTCACCTTATATCATAAAAAAAAACCAGCAAATTTTTTTTTTCTATTGTAACCGTTTGAACAGTCCAAAAATACGTCAAAGTGATTATGAATATGAGTTCTGTAGCCCTAAAACGAAATGATTCGTTCAAATTACTCTATGAAACTCATTTTAGATTTTTTTCCATTTCGTCATTTGTGTACTAAAGTTTTCTCAATGGACTAATTCCTTGATTTAGTAAATATAGTGCAATGGTACAATTTAGAACTACCTTCTAGTTTCTTAAAACGAAAACGCTACGCGATGCTGAATTGAATAACAAGATTGGAAAATAAATACAACTTTAAGGGGCAAATTGCAAAAAATAAATTGCAATAATCACTGGACTATAGTCTATAGAAATGGAAAAAGGAACCATATATTTGATTGCTAAAGTAAGACATGAGTAATTCTTTAAGGGTGTAAAGTGTAATTTATTGATTCGCTTAGTATTTGATTTTCACACTTTTTAGATCAAACATTTCCAAAAAAAAAAAAAAAGAGTAAAAACATTGGAAGGCAATGCGAATAAAATGATCCAAGCGCGCATTTGGAATTCTAAGTAAGATTTGCCTATTGTTGCCTTGAAATAGACTAAGAGCATCTCCATAAGCCTCGACAACATTCTCAACAAATTAACTATTGGACTGTAGTCTATAGAAATGGAATAACCACTGGACTGTAGTCTATAAAAATGGAAAAGGAACCATACATTTGAGACATTTGAGTGCTAAAGAAAGACGTGAGTAATACTTTAAGGGTGTAATGTGTAATTTATTAATTTGATTAGTATTTGATTTTCACACTTTTTAGACCAAACATTCCCCCCCCCAAAAAAAAAAAAAAAAAGAGGATAAAACCAATGGAAGAGAATCTGAATAAATTGATCCAAGCATTTGGAATTCTAAGTAAGATTTGCCTATTGTTGCCTTGAAATATACAAAATTGCCAAGATTTTGTTAAATTCCTAAGTCTACGTTAGTTCCAGATCTTGGCAACCTGTATTTATTACTGGTAATATGGTGTATCTTACACATATTAGCGGAAATTTTTTGGCCTTAGAAGAGATGGGCAGGCTTTTATAAAATCTGTCATAGGTAATGGCCATTCCACCTTCTTATGGCTAGATAATTGGCACAATCTAGGCCTTCTATATCAAAGGTTTGGCGAGCATGTGGTCTTTAATCTTGGCAGATCTCTTCAAGCTAAGGTCAGCTCTATTATTGTTGCTGGTAAATGGAGCTGGCCTAGAGGGAGGAATCGTGTTGTGGCTGAGATTAGCTCTAATACTGCAGCTAGTTTGGTGCCTAATATCATATGTGAGGATAAGGTTATTTGGACCCTTAGTCCTTCAGGGGATTTCTTGGCAAAATCTGCTTGGTCAACCCTTAAGACGAGGGCTCCTGAGATTGATTGGTGTACTATGGTGGGGTCTAAGAAGTTGGTTCCTCGATGGGCTTTTATTCTGTGGATTGCAACCCTTGGGAGACTTGCCACCAGAGAAAGACTTTGTACTTGGGGTGTTACTTCTGAGGATAGATGTGTTTTGTGCCATGGAGAGGTTGAGTCTCATGCTCATCTCTTTTTGGATGTTCATATGCACTTCGGGTGTGGAGAGTAGTTAAGGCTAACTGTGGCTATACCTTTCCCTCCAATGACTTGGCTTCTGAACTCCAATGGGGTGTGCTTCACTGCAAAGGAGACTCTATGAGGAAGATTTTGTATAAATTGGGCCTTACAGCTTCTGTGTATTACATTTGGCGGGAGAGGAATAGTAGAATCTTTAAAGGGCGTGCTACTGAGCCAGGTGCTTTGACTCAAACGATTGTGGAGGACGTTAAGGCTAGTGTGTGTTCCTGGAGAAAGGTTCCACGCTCTGCTGAAAATCAAAGGATAGGTTTAGACTGGGGAATTCCCCACTGGGTGTTTCAGTAGGCTTGCTTTCTAGTTTCTTGTTTGTTTTGTGTTGTATAGTTAGGTAGGTTGTGTTGTTGTTTTGTCAAGGCTATGTCCTTGATTCTTTGGTTGGTTCTTAATACAAGAAGCTATTCCAAAAAAAAAAACACATATTAGCCGAGATTTTACAAATATTTGTTTAATGCATTTTGGGGCATATGCATATGTTATGTGTTATCTATCACATTACACGTATTAGGGATAAAATCAGGCTATATTTCTACTAAAAATATCGATTTCCCAATATAGTCAAAAGTGTGTATTATTTTCGCTAAATATTGACTTCCCAATATAGTCAAAGTGTATATTGTTTTTGCAATAATATAATATATTCTAAAGTTTTGGGGTGTAAAATTTACTAAATTTTTAGAATCTCACAAAAATTAGACGCAAAGTAGAAATTTTTTAAGACAAAATAGTTCAATAATAATTTTTGTTTTCATTTGACAAAATCCTACTCACCCAAACTAAACAAATTTATGATTTAATCGGACCGAACCGATTTAATCATCACTTGTACCAACCTGTTTCTTTCTTATTTGGGGGGTGTTTGGGAGTCTACTTTTCAACTTTTCATTTCTAAATTTTTGGTTTTTTTGAAATATAGACAAAATGTGTTTTGAATTTGGAAGAAGTGTTTGGGAGAAATGTGCAGAATTATTTTGCAAGTGAAGAATGTGAAAAGTAGCTCATCACATCTTTTTGACTTTTATTCTCTAAAGTGAAAAGCAGAGAACTCATTCTCCAAGAATGTGTTTTGACTTTTGAGGGACAACCCCCAAACACCCAAAAGGTGATAAGTAAAATTGAAAAATGTAAAAATTGAGCGGCCAAACAGTCTTTTGGTCGGTAGCGGTTTTTGATCTTCATAAACCCAATAGTTCGGTTTGGTGGAAAATCCAGCAAAAAATCGATCGAACAAAACATAAGCTAAGTTTTCACTATGGTATTTTCAGTAATTTTTGCATTCTCTCGTAAGTGTGCTTGTTCCGCAAACCACGATTTGAACTTCGTAAGGATGAGTTAAGTCAGTATGTTCTACAACAAAAATACACTCTTTTAAGTCAGCTTGTTCCTGATTGACTTTAACTTATGTGGGAAGTGTAGTTTGAAGTGTCAAATGCCCAAATTACCCATGAGAGTTATTAGGGCCTATCAGCTCCGTCCGTTGGGTAATTGCACGACTTGGGTGAAATTGTTTCTTATGTTGTATTGGGAAAGTACAATTTTTTTTTTTGGGTCCGTTTTTGGGGAGAACATTGTAAAGGGGTATTTATTTAAATAAGGACATCAACTTTTTCTTTAATGCCAAAAGGACAAATCACCTACACATTCCAAAAATGCCTTCACTAGCCAATGAAAGTGCCTAAACCCCCAAACCTAATGAAAGTGCCTAAACCTAAAACCCTAGGGTACCCTATGAAAGTGTCTAAACTACTAAAACCTATAATTGAAAAGTGCACCCTAAACCTAAACCCTAGGATACCCTATGAAAGTGCCTAAAATACTAGGGTACCCTATGAAAGTGCCTAAACAGCTAAAACCCTATAATTGGAAAGTGCACCCTAAGTGCCTAAACCCACTATACGCAGGAGATTATCATAATGTCAACGATACCCTTTGGCCTAAACCATTTGGTTATTTCAACTGAAATTTTTTTATTGTTTTTTTAAATCTTTACTAAATTCAAATAAAATGTTTTGGATTAATCGTTTGTCTCTATGAAAAAGTTCAAAGAAAAAGTATAAAACATAAAGGTAACTAAAAATAAACCAATACCGACTTTCTTTTTTGAAAAGTAATTAATTTAATCCAAGCGTAGTTCAGAATCATAATATCTTTTGCAACCTTATATTTGTGTTCTACTTTTTCTCCCTCCGTCAGTAATTGCGTTGGAGGTTATGGGCATGTTCAAGTTGCTGGGGAGATCGAGAGTGTGTTGGAGTGGCCTCTTCTTTTTAATTCTGTCCCGCCTTTCGTTTTGTACGCAGGAGATTCCTCCACATGTGCGCGTGAGTGGTGGGGGTTCATTAAGGGTATTTTTGTCTAGTTTTGTCCTTGAGCCCTCAAAATTTTTCTATCAATGTATTGGAGGCATTAAAATAAGTTAAGCTGGACTAAATACAATTTAAAGTCCCAAACTTGGCCTTTAGACCAATTTTCTATTTTTTTTATGTGTATTACATTATTGGGTTGCTCTTTATTTTATGAGGGCAATATTGTGGTGATGTGTAATAAGGTTTTGACGTGGAAATAGCTAGTGTATCTACCTAATTTATTTATTTATTTATATATATATATATATAGGGAAAACTTCTAGTCCACACCTCCCGAAAATAAGAAAAAAATGATTTTTTTTGTGTTGCAAATTATTTTTGGAAAATCCAATCTGTCCAATGTGTTCAGAAGGTGTTTTCAAAGGTCCACACGGAAATCTTCAAAAAAAAAATACTGGGAAGGGCTTGATCCAAATTATCCCTAATATCTATCAAATTATATATATATATTGTACGTAATGGGTTGCTACACCCTTACGCGGACCATGCTTTTATTGGACAATTACAATGTGACTTGTATTGTTGGGTTGCATTTTACATTACATAACGGCAATAGTGTCATAATTTTTCTCAAGTCAGTAACCAATCTTAAGTTAGTGGAACAAGATGGCTTAAGCTTGTTGAGTTACGCATGCGAAAGTCATTTCTGCTTAAGTTAGCAGTTGCGCAACGGGCAACATTTAATTTTATCAAATGAGAAAGATATGTGATTAAATGAAAGCAAAATCAAGTGTCTTTTTGCTTTGATTTTATCACGTCTTCCTCATTCGATAAAATGATAAAATCAAGTGTTAGATTTTATCAAATTTAGATTTTATCATTTGGGAAACTTGGCTTAGCGGAAACAATATACACTTTCAACAATGATACGTGTACAACAAAAGTTTCCAACACACTCACATGGTGTGTGGAGCTCCACACGCCATGTGAGTATGTTGGAGACTTGTTGGAGTTGATTGTCGTACATGTATCATTTTTGTAAATCCACTTTTGACTACACTGGGAAGTCGATATTTTAGTGAAATCTTAACCTAATTTTATCCCTAATACGTATAATGTCAGTGATAGATAAACACATAACACATGCATATGCCCCAAATACGGAATTGGGGATCCCATAGTGCGGAACCGCATTACAGGGTTGTGTTTGTAAAATATCGGCTAATATATGGGTTAGGGAGGCGGTTCCGTTAACACAACAAATAACACAACATTTGACACAATTTTTTTTTTGTGAACCCCACGCGAATGATCGGAGCCTTTTAATTTATTTAAAATATGTTTTTAAGATGACCTGTAAAAAAGTCAACTCATTTGAATATCGGTAAGGGCTAGATCAGTTCATGTTGTTGATTTGCAGATTTTACAGGATAAATTTGAATGAACCGGTCAAGCTCTTACCGATATCCAAATGAGTTGATTTTTTAAAGGTGATCTTAAAAAATATGTTTTAAACAACTTGAACGGCTCCGATTGTAAGCATGGGCCTTCGATTATCGTTGTGTCAAATATTTTGTTATTCGTTGTGTTCATGGAACCGCCCCGATGTGTTAGATACACCATATATACAAGTAATTATTAGGAGAGAGAAAATCCTATTCCGGATCTTTCTGTTATTTCCTTTGTGCTCAAGTAATAAATGCAGGTTGCCAAATCTAAAACTACCGTAGATTTAGGAAGCTAACAAAATATCGCAATTTTAGTCTATTTTATGGCAACAGCAGTCAAATTTACTTCTTCTTTCAATTTCCAAATGCTTGGATCATTTTATTGCATGTCTTCCATTGCTTTTTCTCTTCTTTTAATTTTTTTGGGGAAATATTTCGTTTAAAAAGTGTGAAAATCAAATACGAGTACTAATCAAATTAATAAATTACACTTTACAACCTTAAAGTATTACTCATGTCTTTGCTTTAGCTCAAATACATTGTTCCTTTTCCCATTTCTATAGACTATAGTCCAGTGATTATTGCAATTTGCCCCTTGAAGTTGTATTTATTTTCCAATTTGTCTATTCAATTCAGCATTGCGCAGCGTTTTCGTTTTAAAATCTAAGAAGTTAGCTCTAAATTGATCCAGTGCACTATATTTTATAATCAAGGAATTAGTCCATTGAGAAAACTTTAGTAAACAAACGATGAAATGGAAGAAAATCTGAAAATGAGTTTCATAGAGTAATTTGAATGAATCATTTTGTTGTGGGACCCACCGAACTCTTATTCATAATCCATTTCACGTATTTTCGGATCGTTTGAACGATTACAATAATAATAAAAAAATTGTTGGCTGGTGAGTCAACGGTTTCATTTAATTTTTTTTTTCAATCATTTATCATAGAATTTGAACAATAACGGTTTCTGGTTTCCGTAAACCAGCCGAGATAAATGGCCCATTGATTTGAACCCGTAGTATTGTCCATCTACACTACTTGCTTCGCTGGATCGTCATTATCTCTTTTAATTAAACTTGCTTCGCTGGATCGTCATAATTTTCAGATTAATTATCTCTTTTAATTAAATATCAGAATCTGTTTAGTTACCAAGCTGGATTATGAAAATCTTATTACAACCCAGTTGTAACGTTCACTTTTTTCAGAAGCTGACTTAAGTCATGAACTGGCTTAAGTTAGCTTTTTAAGGTGATGTATTGTGAGAGAATGACTTGTCTCGTAAAGCGTAATAAGTTATTTTTTAAGTCATTTTGAGAATAAGTCAATTTCTGAAACAACTCAAGTTTTTAAGATTTCTACAACAGGAATATATTTAAAGTATATGGAATTAACTTCACAGTTAAAAAAAAAACCCATGAAACCTTCATCTGGCAATATGAGTACTGATAGGTGTTACAGTATTCTTTTTTATTTTCTAATAATAGATTACCCAAATCAATTTATGCTGACCCCCTTGACTAAGCACGTGACTCTAAAGTTAACATTGGAGTACATTTTGATGATCCCAAAAGCTCAATTGCTGGGACAACTACTTATTTTGTACTCTCTTTTTATTAATGAATTTCTTGCTCTTCCATCCAAAAAAAGACAATCTTTTTAGTTTCGAAGAAAAATGAACAGCAAGTATGCCAAAATGAAATAAAAAAATTGATAAAAAAATGAATGAATTATTTATGTATCTAATGCATTGTTTTTTTTTTATCTAGAAGATTAAAAAAATGGGTAAAATATTTATCGATATCCAATAAAAATGATATTTTGCATCCATGTTTTCCGCAACAATTTATAATGTGAATAACTCCAATCGTTAAAGTAGGATCATTCTAATGAACGACAAAATTAGTCCCCGAAAATTAATTGAGATGAGTACAAGCTAACCCGAGCACCATGAGTTATATGAGTATACATGTCCTTGCACAGAACTACACCTTCCGGTGTTCCACTAAGAGTGTTTTTTTGGTTTATTGCCTTTTTGCCTTTTTGTTGATGTATTGTGAGAAAATAACTTGTCTTGAGAATCGAAATAAATTGACTTTTTAGCTTTTTGAGTTATTAAAATGGGACCCACTCAAACAGTTAAAAAAAAAAAGGTGTAAATAATAATAGCCACTCAAATCTGTGTGCCCCAGCAATGCTTTTCAAGATCAGACGGCTAAGATGTCCAAGATTGAATGGGCTCACACAGCAAAGCTAAGGCTTTCTGTGACCTGTTTGGATAGTTTCCAAAAAAAAATTAATACAGATAAGCAAATAATCCCCGAATATCGGATTCTAACAGTCTGACATATGCATTTGGAGGAATTCTGCTTGCGAAAACCATTCAAGGGTTGTTTAGCACCAATCTCTCTCTCTCTCTCTCTCTCTCTCTCTCTTCTCTCTCTGCCTATATAAAAAGGGGATTATACTAAACGTCCTATACAAATTTAAGAAACCTCTTCCAAGAGGCGGTGTACTAGTATTGTTGTAATCCGAGATTACACACACATATATATAGATATAGAGAGAGAAAGAGAGAGAGAGAGAGAGAGGGGAGAGGCAAGATGGTGAAGGAATCGGCGAGAAAGTGTTCTCATTGTGGAAACAACGGGCATAATTCGAGAACATGTTGCAATGGGAAAGGTGGTGGGTGTGTGAAGCTGTTTGGTGTCAACATTTTGGCCGAGAAAAAAGAAGAGGATTTCATGAGGAAGTGCAAGAGCATGGGGAATTTGGCTGCATGTCATGGAGAAATCACCGCTGCTGATGATGGATATCTGTCTGATGATCCCGGTCGTTCCAGGAGAGCCCACGAAAGGAAGAAGGGTAAATCCATTGATTTGAATATCTTTTGGTTGGGTTCTTTGTTTTTCTGTATGTTTTTGGTGTGTTTTACTTGGAACCTTTTGATTGTATCTGAAATCAATGGTTTTGGGCATTGTTCGTATCTGGGTTTCTCTGATTTCATCTTTGGATTACAGTTATAATGATTTATCTTGGCATCTGTTTTGTGTGATGTTGATTACATTCAATTTAGTGTTTCTACAGATTGTTTCTGATTCTTCTTTTTTTTTTCTTCTTCTTCTTTCTTTTAGCGTTTTTTGGGTTGTATTTGTATCAATTGATAAGTGCAAGGACAATGACTTGATTATATAGGATTAATGCAGATAACCTGGGCTGGGAAATTGTTTTGTTATTGATAAGAGGTCAATTGAGATGTGTTCATTGCTTATTCTGCTGATTAGTTTATTCCAATTACGGCGCCCTACCAAATTGTTTCCTAGAAGTCACGTATCGTTCAAAGAATCCAACTGAAGGGCTGTTGTGGATGAATTTAAAGGAGGAAGCTAAAGTCAGTTTTTAGATTCCTCCTTCTAATCTCTTTTGGTAAACCCCTACACAATCACGATCCAAACATGCCCTAATGTTCACCAAACTCTGGAGTTTGGATTTCTAGGGATCATTTTCATTTGTTCTATTGAAGTTTTCTTTGTGGGTTGTGGAAAATCCAAGAATTAATTATGTGCTCCCTTTTTTTCTTTTATCAGGGGTGCCATGGACTGAGGATGAGCACCGAGCATTCCTTGCTGGATTGGAGAGGCTCGGAAAAGGAGATTGGAGGGGAATTTCAAAGAATCATGTGCCTACAAGGACTGCAACTCAGGTGGCTAGCCATGCCCAGAAGTATTTTATCCGGCTGACTTCACATGACAAGAGGAAACGCCGATCAAGCCTCTTTGACATACCTTTCGAAGATCTAGGAATCCATGACTCTCCTCCTCCCCAAGTGCCCCCTGACAAAACTGCTGATATCCCTCCTCAGGTTATTTAGTTCCACAAAATAAATTCAGTGTCGTTTCTTTTAGTTTTGGTGATGAGACAAGAAATGGTTGTAACGATTTCCTGTGCTCTGTGTAGGCTGATGATTCACCTGTTGCTGCTCATTTGAACGACTCTGGTCGCAGCAAAACACAGGTTGTTGCAAACTAGTACTTCCAATGCACTTAAAGATCTATGATATTGACAAGAGATGAATAATGACTAGTCTGACTTATTATCTTTACAGGCAATTGTTACCTCTGCACAGTTTGCAAGCCTGGTGGAAGTGCCCCCAGTTTTACCCTTAGCTGCAAGTTATGGTGCTCCTGATTTCCGCCAAATGCCATACATGCCCATGGTAAGATGGTCCATATCAATGTCACATCTCATAGTATAAGTTTTAGGCGTGGGCATATGTCGTGCTTGGGCTTGTCATTTTGGGTCATTTGAGAAAACCCTTGACCCTATCATGACTTGTGTTAACTAAAAGTATCATACGCGGTGGCACCAACACAACCTGTCAATAACAGCATCAACCTAAGTATGATACTGTTGACATGATTAATGCTGAAAGAGTTCTTTATTCAATCCAACAGCACATAAGGATTCATTATTCTTCATCCACTGGCCAAGGATCTCTCTTTTTACACATAGTATATGCATATACCGAAGGCGGTACATTTTAGACAGGGTTAGTGTTAAAAGGGCGTAATGGATTATTGCGTCGTGTCCTCTTCGGGATACGTGGGGTCAATCTGACCACCACCATTTAATGTATGTACCAGAAAAGAGCTAATCTGTGTCATTTTCATTTTGTTCTCATGGAAGGTTTTTTCATGTACATATCACATAATATCCCCTTATTTTATGGATGGTTCGAGTCGTGTCAAGAATCCTTACCCATAATAACTGGATGTGTTCGTTTTTTAGTTTTAGTTTTAGTTTTCATGACATCATCATTACCCTCATTTCTCTCTCTATCTCTCTCCACTCATTACACCTTTTTACATCATCAAAACTAAACTAAACTACCAAACGAACACAGCCGTGTATCTTGGGTGTTGATATTTGTCTTTCTTTATGCGTTTTAAGGTCATCCTGAGATAGGTCAATCACAGGAAAACACCTAGGACATGTCTCATACAAGCACTTCTATTGCTTATTGAGTTAGTTATATTCATTTCCTCATATTTATGCAGGTGGGAGTCCCCAGCATCGGGCAGAATTTTCCCGGAACCAATGATATTCCAACCGTCGTGTCGTTCGTTCCCGTTATGAATATCCCTAACCATGGCTATTTCTACATGCCCTAATAGCTATGGAAACTTTCCTAATTGTGCACCTTACATGTCTCAGTCACCAAGTGGTCTCTTACCTCAGCAGCTCTTACATGGACCATCTAAAGCTGGACCCCTGAACTTCCGTGGCTAAGATAGGCAGTCTGGAGTTTCACATTTGAAGTTTTTGAATCTCAATCACTTATGATTAGCGACCCCTGAACTTCCGTGGCTAAGATAGGCAGTCTGGAGTTTCACATTTGAAGTTTTTGAATCTCAATCACTTATGATTAGCTATCAATGACCTCCCTTCTGAATGTGGGAAGGTAGATATCAAAAAGGATTGAGAAATTTTGATGTTTACCAAATAAAATTACCCGGCCATTCTTTTGCTTGTTTTATTTCAGCCTCAGCTTGCTGTATTTTGCTCATGAACTCCATTTAGTTATAAAGTTCGATCCTTATTTTGTTTTACTAGATCACCGTACAGTTTGGCCTGTTATTTTGCTAGACAACCAAATCTGTGGTTACACAATGACATTGAAAGTTACATCTAACATTCTCATCTCATCGCAGTCTTTGCTGTCTGTCTGAATGGTGATACTACTTGAGTAGAGCATCAAGCCGGTTAAAAATCACCTCATGCCACCCCCTTGTTTTTCAGAATCTTCTAGAATCTTAGGCATCGAAATAAGCACTTTTTACTTGTTTTTCATCTGCTATAGCTGGTGCAGCTGCTACACGCATAACAGCCAAGACACGGTTCTTTTTCATGCTTCTAACATTCGTACGTTGTAGATCCAGGTGATACACCAGCGTCTATGCCAACATCGGCAGCATCCATAAGGGTGGTTCCTGGTGGTTCCGGTGACTCCTTTTAAGGATGGATAGTTTCGATAGTCCGTCCGTCCAAGTTAAGTGAGTAAAATATGCACCTGGGATTGGAGAATGGCCTTGAGAGCAGCCAAACTTCTTTCTTTTTTCTTGTGTGGTACTCCAGACAGTCGTACACCCTTAGGAGCATACCGCCAAGTGAGAGCGAATCTGGCGTATTCCGTTGGTTACGGCAAACGTCTTGAAAATGTGGGATTAATGCATTGACTAAGTTTGCAAACAAGCCAAGCTTTAGGATGTTCAAAGTTCGTTTGTCTTGTTTGACGAGCCGAGCTCGACTAGGTTTGAGTTGAACTCGAGCTTGATCACAAGCCTTTAAGGTGTCAAAAATGTTAAATACTATGGTCTCATTCAGGGGTAGAACTTCAATAAATTTTTATTTTGTATATAAACAAGTCCATACATTTATAGAATTTTAAAATCATATTAAAATTTGAACTGGACAAGTTATAAAATTTTCATGATATACATGTAAAAATTTAACCATATTCAAGTTTATATGCGATATTTTTATGAGGTATACAAATATACGTCATGTTCGCGAGCTTAATTGAGCCGAATACTATCAATTCGGCTCATTTATTAAACAAGCCTAAAATTGAAGTTCAAGTTTAGCTCATTTAATATTAAAATCAAACTCGAACGAGCTTTTATCGAGTCAAGCCGAGCCTCAAACAGTTCATGAATGGCTCTATTCATTTGCAACCCTATGTTCACGGATGACTTAGTTAACTTGCAGCCTTATGCATTGTTTGGTTAGTTGGAATGGAACGATCATTCTCATGTTTGTTCAGTAATCAATGAAAGAATTCACAATACCAATTTAGATATGATCATTCCATTGCAAATCAAGAAATTCACCATTTCATTTCTTACCAAAGCAATTCCAGCAAATCAAACACTTGCGTGAGAGCAACTCAGATGAACAAAGGAATTAGATATTCAGCACAAAAGAGGATTAATCATTGACACCGTTCATGTTTCTAACTATAGGAAAGCCCAATCATATTCACAACTTTTCCTCCAAATGTTTCCCTCCGAATACCATTTTAAGACTTTAGTTACTAAAAAGCCTCGCCCCTTCCAGACAGCATACGGGAGGATTGAAGCAAAAGATAAGGTACCGATGTGTAAGCAATCGTCATGTGCGAAGTAGTTTAATGATGAAATAGACACAGCGAAATGGAATTCTGTGATAGTTTACAAACAAAGTGGAGAAACAGCAAATCACCACCCTTTTTGGAGGTTGAGGTTTGTCTTCATGATAAAAGTCGAGCAACGAAGAAATGGTTTGCATGTCCTGGAAAGGAGACAGGACCGACTAAGAAGAGCAGCAACCTGACTTCTGGGCAACAGGTTGCCCTCGTATCTGCACAGTTGGCGGCCTTGCATTGTTCATAGCTGGTTGACTTGCCATCCTACGAGAAGTTTTAAGGAATCAATTAAGACCACAATTTTAACAGAATATTGACAAGAGAACTCAACTGGTTTAAGATAATCAACTACGATGTCCAATCAATTTGGATGTTTGTCTTATCTAGAAATTCCTCTGAAGAAACAGCGGAAAAAAGGAAGAACAAAAGTTTACTCCATGGATGGGGGAGATTTTAGGCAAATACTGCAAATTCTAAACTTGTGGCTTCTATATATAGGCCTTCTTGTGATTACAATTGGATATGACATTTAAGTTCTAGACCAACAGAACCACATTTGGCCCTGTTATCAGAAAACATAGAAAACTTGTACTTGTATATTTTGTAAAAACACAAAAATATTATTGTTTTCTAAGACTAAAAAAAAAAAAAATGTTTTCTCGAAAATCATTTCTGCTTCAAAATGACTACCATATAAAACAGACTGTGTTTCTGTCATCGAAATCCGTTTCTGAGCAGTGTTCTGAACCAGTAATTCTGAAAATCACAATCAAACAAGGGGCTTGGGCAACCAAGTACCTAAGTACTACCAACAATGGATATGAAAATGGATGAGAACTTAAAGCCAGATAATGAATGAAGTACCTTGTTCTTAATGTCAGCAGCCATGGCCATGAATGCCTGTTCCACGTTAGTAGAATTTTTTGCACTCGTCTCCATGAAGGGAATGCCAATTTCATCCGCAAATGCCTGTCAATAACACAGAAGTACATCGCTGATATGATTATATCCTTATAATAAAGAACGAAACGGTAAAAAGAAAAGCAAGGACATTGGGTTTTTACCTTGGCTTCTTCATAGGACACAGCTCTGTTAGCAGTGAGGTCACACTTATTGCCAACTAGAACTTTGTTCACATTCTCACTGGCATATCGGTCAATTTCACTCAACCATTGTTTAACATTGTTGAAACTCTCCTTGTCTGTTATATCGTAAACTATCTGCTCAAAATGCCAAATTACATAAACAAAGGAAGTGCAAAAAGAAAGAAAACCAGGAGGTGGATAACACAATATAACTTACTATAATGCCATGTGCCCCACGGTAGTAACTGCTCGTAATTGTCCTGAAGCGCTCCTGCCCAGCAGTATCCCACTGCATGCCCACAAAAGAACAAGAATAGTGAATAGGAGGGGATTATGTATAAATCCAAAAACCACAATGAACATGGTACAACAGGTTATAAATACTAGGACTATGGCACAGGATCATCTCATTATGTATACACTCTTTTCCCATCTGATCAAAGATGTTTGCTGTGAAAGCTGTAGACTGATGTAACAATCTTAACTACAGAGTAGTGGGGATCCAAAGTAATGGAATAACTGTAGAAGCTACAGAGTAATGATCTTCCAACTGAGTCAGGTGAAAGAATCTTGAACAGTTAAACATCACCTTTTAAACAGTTAAACATCACCTTTTAAGATATTGAACCAAAAGTATTTGCTCACTGCATCATACGGTTCCAATACAAAGGCAAAAGTTTATTTCAGAAGAGATTAAATATCTTACAATTTGAAGTTTAATGGTCTTTCCATCTTGCTCCACAGTGCGTATTTTCTATAACGGGAAAATAAACATCATTAGAGCTGTTCATCATGTCTAGTTGACACTCAACATTCAAATAAACCCATTGATACTAGATGCTTACAAAGTCGACACCAATCGTGCTAATGTAACTGTCCACATAAGAATCATCCTGCACCAAAGACATGAAGGCAACAGTCAGATTACACAGGATTCAACTCCCATGAACCAAGAAAGATACAAGCAACTTTAGTATCTAGTGCACAATCAAAATCTACATTCAGCCGCGCCCCTGCTTCTTCAGGTGGCACTCTCAGAAGAGTCAGAACCTCATTCATTAGTCAAGAAATCCAGCATATTGCGTTACCAACTGCCCAATAACCCACTATCCAAAAAAAAAAAAATTTCATGAACTTTCATGTGGACATAAATGGTTTAATATGGTAGAGTGCTGGAGGGAGCGGTAATCAAATTGTATTTAAAAGCAATGTATTGAACTGATAAACTTCTACCAGGATTTAGTTACATACGCCCACATTTCTGACATCTGAAGAAGCTAGTATACTGTAAGCATATCCACATTAGTCAACCTACAGAACTTCCTACATCGTGTTGGTAAGCTCACTAAGACGAATTCTACACACTCAATGTCTACAAGTGACAACGGTCAACTCAAAAAATTAATGTAGTACTGATCCCAGTACTCTTTTCAAAAGCAATAAAGGAATGAGAAACCTAACCCAAACCTGATCAGTTTACAAAGCTATGACCACAAAATGCAAAAGCAGGCATGCATATGCATGTGAGAGGGAGAGAGCAGCAAAAGGAACATATGCAGCCAAACTGAGAGGTGTTATGCAACTAATAGGGCTTTCCCCAACCCATGCAACAACTCAATGAGATGCTGTAACTTGGAAAAACATTCAACTAGCATCCAATTGAGAATGTAATATTCTTTTCATCAAAATGTAGAAATCTAGGAAAAGTTAAATGCAATCAATGCCCTTACAGAAAATCTCAGAAGAAGACATGATTTTCCAACTCCAGAATCTCCAATCAGCAAAAGCTTGAACAAGTAGTCACTACAAAAGACAAGTTATAATACTACTCAGCTGAAAAACTAGAAATATTTGGCAAGGAAACTACAACTTCTGACTTTCAAGGAATAATACAGAATTGCAGCATATATAAGAGTACTTCAAACATCAAAATATTATTCCCGTTAAACACCTTGATGGTTGGAATGATATCTTGCATTGAAACCTAGTTGTGAGACTCAACTCAAAAATCTGAAGGCAGACCTAGAAACCTTGTCAAATGCTCAAGTGAACATAACATGTGTGGTTCAACGAAGGTTAAAGACAACTCCACTTACCATCATTTACTTAACCATTAACTGATTCCCTTTTCGGGACATGACGTTGTGCTGGCCAGCAATTGGTTAAATAACCATCGAAAGCAGCTTGCTGCAAAAATTGCAACTTTACTGACATTTCTCCTCCCATAACTTTGTGATACCCACACAATAAAGCCTTCATAGTAACACTTCATCAAGATCCTCTATAATGCCATTGCTTAAAATTAAAACTCTTTTCTTTTCTAGCTTGTTAAGTTGAGAGTCAAGCGTTTGCAACCGCACCCTTGATCAATTCCATGATCTTTTTAGCATTTGTTTTTTTTTTTCTTTCCAAATGATTGGGCTCTTTTTGGTGGGTGTTGTGGCCTTTTGTTTCCAGGGATTTCTTTTGTACACGGGTGGCATCCCTTGATGCCTTTCAATAAATTTATCGGTTATCAAAAAAAAAAAATCTTCCTTAAATTCAAATAACACATTTCATCAGAATGATGCTTCATGATTTACACACACAATATCGTATCTTGTAGTTGCAACAGACAAATACAATTTCTGCATTTCAAAAACATCCAGGGAGAGTAGAACTTTCTGGGAGAGGAGAACTTTCTGCGAACAGAAACCATAGCCAAGATTTCAACTAACACCATCTTGTAAAATCCGTTTCAAAGCTTGCAAAAGCATGCAATCCCTCGAGATATTCTACGACTACAAAACCTGAGACCCTATTGATGCGCATCAATTTACTTCCTTTAGCTCTTTACTGACAAGCTTTCAGCCAAATACCGTCTCCAGTTCTATAAAAGGTCAAAATTTTCGATATATTTCAATTCAAAAAAATCAACCTCCAACCAAAATCAGAAACAAAGCCATAAACTTCTAGGCAAACCAATCAGATCAATAACTGAAACGGTGAAACTCAACAAAGCACAAAAAATCCGGTTAGAGATACCATAACATTAAACACATTTACAATCAACTAGGGCAAACATAAACCCAGATCTGATCTAATCTGAACCTGAACTAGCACCTAATTACAAACTGAAAACACGCAAAAATCGATCGATCGATCGATCAAGTCCTAGTATTTCCCCAAGAGAAAGATAGTGATTGAATACTTACTATTCGGGATTCATGACTGTTTGCTGATCGAACGTAGCCTACTGGTTTGACGGAGATGGATTGAACTCTCGGTAACCGGAATTGGACGGGAAATCTGGTCGTCAAAGACTAGCCGGGAATAGTGAAGCCTCAAGCAGGGAAAGGGGTTATTCGGATTCCTTGGAGCAATAGAGCGACAGCATTACTCGGACGTATATGTATTTCAATGCGACCGACACATGACAGCAAAATTATTTTGTTCACACGTTGAGTTAACATTCCAAAAAAAAAAGTGATTTAATGGATCAGTAGTTTAGAACTCTCCAATTATTTTTTTATTTTTTTTTTATAAATAGATGTTCGGGTCAGTTTGGGCACACCTCAACTAATTCCAAAGTCGTATAAGTAACGACCGGGCATAATCACCAGTAGTCGTAAGAGTTTGTTAATTTAAATTATGAGGAAAATGTTCACAATCCTAAAAGAAGCAAAAAGATGAAGAAAGAGAAATGATCGGTATACACTTATACCGACCACAACCTTCTCACATGCATGAAAAGGTTATAACAGATTTTTTTATTTCTTCACCATTTTGCGGTGGCTTTTTTCTCCATGCGTAGAGGCCATTCTTCTCTCTTAAGTTTAGAGACTCATATTGCAAGTCAATATACTTTAGGGTAAATTTCACTGACCTCCCTTGAGATTTCTGACAAATACAAATACCTCCCCTCATGTTTTAAAAATTACATTAACCTCCCCTCTGCTTTACTTGACGGTTGCACTTTGCCCCCAACTGTTAGTCAACTTTCACTAAAGGTGACGGAAATTGGTCAATCAACCAAAAGTAGAGATTCATTTCCCATTTTGCCCTCATCGCATGTCTTAAGCCATTTACACCTTATTGTTCATTCCTAAAAAATGCAATAAATATACAAATAAATACTAACTTATTTAAACTTATTATATAACCCCCAAAAAAAAAACCGAAAATTAGCATCAAAGAATATATGTTTAACATTTTGGGTTAACCAAGATTTTTTTTTTCTCTTCTTTTGAAGTTTTTTAAGTTTTGGCAAAAAAAAATGTTACTTATTTTCGTTTGTCTAGAAAAGAGGAATCTAAGAAGTAGAAGAATAGAACCAATTTGAAAACAACAATTAAAAAAAAAGAAATAAACAAGATAATCCAGCTTATTTTGATTAAATTTGGCCTTTTTCTAACGTCTATAAAATTTGGTCCGTAGTTTTTTTTACTTTCTCGATTTCCCTCATTGAGACAAACTTAAAAATTAAAAATTATTTGCTCAAAGTTTTAAAAGTTCAAGAACAACAACAAAAAGCCAAGAAAAATAATCAACATTTTTAAAAATTTTAGGGTCCGCATACTTGTGATAAGTAAATGGGTGGTTTAAGATATGGTGTTGGTTCTTATATTTCAACTACAAATTTACTTTATCGGTTTTAGACTACACATAAACATGTATGAATCTTTTGCATTTAAATGAACTTAAGCTTCGTTTTGCATTTAAGTGGACATAAACATTTATTGCGCTTTAGGCACACACAAAAAAAAAAAAAAAACCTCAACTTTTATATTAAAAAAATCCCCCTAAAATGTCTAAACACAACTCTTTAAAAACCCACCTTAAGTTTAACAGGAATTAAATTTTCAGAACATCAATAAAAACTAGGAATTTAAAAACCAGAATTTAAATCTCAAAAATTGGTGAAAGATTTAAAAATTTGAAGTTAGTTTTCACAAAAAAAAAGTTGAGGATACGTAGAGAATTAGCCTTATACGTACATATCTCTCTTCAAGCGCTCTCCAAAATAAAAAAAAACGCATTATATACATGTGGTTTCAAATATGCATTATAAATATTTTATCTTTCATAAAGTGTAAAAAATGCATGTGATAAATCTAGACCACTATATACACTATTTTGATACATAAACTAAATTTTAAGTAAAAGAGTAATGTGGTCTCATATGAATAAGATGTTCTAATAAAATTCAATTAATCAAGAAAAATATAATATTTAAAACAAAAAGTAATGAATTCCTCATCAGTAACAAGTACTTTAAAAATTTTCAGTAACAAGTACTTTAAAATTTTACTGGAATTAAATTTTCACAACTTCAATATTACAAAATAATTTTAAAAAATGGGAATTCAAAAAAATAGGCAAAATGACAAAAAAATTTAAGTTAGTTTTTACTAGAAATTAGAGATAAAATGAAGTAAACTTTATTTTTTTGGAAAACTAAATTAATTGTAGACTAAATACCTATTGCATTAACTCCAAAAAAAACTAAATTAAATATATAACAGACAAGAAAGAGAGACCTAGGGGAGGTATCCGTAATTGTAAGAAACCTTAGGGGAGGTCAATGAGAGGGTAAAAATGTACTTTCACATATTCCATTAACAGAAGTTAACTGACAACACTGACAGGGGAGGTCAGTACAATTTCAGAAACCTGAGGGAAGGTGTTTATTGTTGTTAGAAACCTTAGGGGAGAGAAGTGAAATTTACCCTATACTTTACTGTTTGATATTTATCGATGATGTAACATGATTAGGCCTCTTGATTTTTTCTTTTTCCTTTTTTATGCCTATAACACTAATAGCATTTAAATTATACTCCTTTCTTTATAGAAAAAAGAAAGATATTCACCAGAACTTGAAAATGAGATCCATATTTAATGTATTTCATTATAAAAGTTTGAAAATTTATAATTTGAATTTTTGGTGGAAAAGTAAGATAGTGCATTTTTTTCCCCTTAAAATTTTAAGGGGGAAAAACGCACTATCTTACTTTTCCACCAAAAATTCAAATTATAAATTTTTGAATTGGAATTGCAATTAATTGTAAAGCTCTCTATTCATGCACCCTTTGAAACAAAAACTATTTTGGAGTCTCTGTTATAGAAACTTAGGTTGGAGATGCCCTAATAAAGCATGCATAGAGAGCTCGCCATTCGTGGTTCTTTGTTATGCTTCTTTATGGTTAATGTTATGTCATTGAGTGGTTAATGTTATAGGAGGGCAAGGTGTCCTCCAAACAGGACGGAGAATGTTATATCATTGAGTAGTTAATGTTATAGGAGGGCAAGGTGTCCTCCAGACGAGGGATATATTGTAGCAGCTTCCAAAACTTGTAAGGTACCAAACATGTGAGGAGACAATTAGTAAGTGCAAATCTTGCGGCCATTCAGATTTATTTTTGTGTTTAAGTTGAATTAAATTGAAATACTTGAAGTTCACAAAAACAAGTTTTCACCATGACAAATGAGATTTGCACTTGTTATTTTCTCTAAAAAAAACATGCAAAATATTCCCTCTTTTAGAACTCTCTAACAAGAGCCTCATAATCATTTTACTTCCTTGTTTCATTAGCACATAATTCTTGATCTACTTGAAGAGGTTAAAACGAGGCTTATCGAGTCTCAATTGTTCTGTCTACTCTAAAAGGTTAAGAGTTGCAGGCTGGCTCTGAGATCCTGGCGAGTTAAGCGCAATCGTAATATCTAAGAGGGTTATTGAAGATACCAACAAAGAGATAAGGGGCTAGAATCTGCTGGCCGTGAATTCTTTCATGAAAGAATCACGGTTCTAGAGGACAAACTAGGTGGAGATTTCAATTGGGGGACCGTAACACTTCTTATTTCCATGCGTGTACGGCCAAACAGCGTCAACGCAATCGCATATTGGGTATTGAGAATGCCCAAGGGGTTTGGTTGGCTGATCAAAGGAGTATTATGCTGGAGTTTCCAAAGTTTTTTCACGAATCTGTTCTTAAGTGAAGGGATTCAACATACACACAACTGGTTACAAGTCTCATCCCCAGGCGAGTTACTAGTGATATGAATAATAACTTTGTGAAACCATTTACATCAAGGGAAATCAAAGCGGCTCTTTTTGAGATGCACCCCAATAAATCTCCAGGTTATGATGGTATCTTTTAGCAATATTGGGACATAGTAGGAGTTGATGTATGTAGGGTAGTTTGTGGGTTCTTTCATAGTGGCCGAATGTTAGGTAGTGTAAACCGCACACAAATTGTTCTGATTCCAAAAGTTGTGAACCCAACCAAGGTAGACAATTTCGTCCCATAAGTCTTTGTACTATATTTTATAAAATTATTGCTAAAGTGCTAGCGAACCGTCTTAAACACTTTTTTCCATCCATTATTTTGGAGAACCAAAGTGCTTTCCTTCAAGGTCACCAAATTACGGATAATGCGTTGATAGCGGACGAACTGACACACTATATCAAACACAAGCGATCTAGGATTCATGTTGTGGCTGTGTTTAAATTGCATATGGCGAAAGCTTATGATCCGGTGGAATTTGAGTTGGTATTGGGACAGTTGGGTTTCCATCCGAAATAGGTTGCCTGGGTTATGGAATGTGTTAAAACAGTCTCATTTTCTATCATGGTCAATGGGGAATCTGGTGATACCTTTTATCCGAATAGAGGCATTTGTCAAGGATGCCCTCTCTCACCATATTTATTCTTACTCTGCGGGGAAGGATTCACAGCTTTATTCAACGTTTTATTCGCAGGAAGGCTCTAAGTGGGTTTTGTATAAACCATTACTATCCAATTGTATCCCACTTGCTTTTTGCAGATGATTCCATTGTATTTTGTCGAGCCACGAACCAGGATTGTGATGCTATTTCCTAGCTTTTTGATTCATACGAAGCGGCTTCAAGTCAATGAATTAACAAAGATAAATCGTCCGTCTTTTTCATCCCGAATACCCCGGTCCAAGCACGTAGTCATCTATCAATAAGAGTGGGTATTTCCATGGAAGCTAGTGGCGTGAAGTATCTTGGGCTACGGTTCATCCTAAGGTAAAACTTTTTGCTTGAAAATGTTTTAACAATGTGGTTGCTACGAACGAAGATTTGCTTATGCGAAAGATAAAGATAGATCTGACTTGTCTACGGTGCGACAAAGTGGAGGAATCAATTACTCATTTGTTGTTTGGATGTGAGCCTGTTGTTAAGATATGGACTCTATCCACTTTTCAATTAAGGCCATAGGAGCTTCTTGAGTTTAGATTTATGACGGATTGGTGGGAATGCATACAAGAACCTATCCAAGAGAACCAATTACCTTCTTCTTCTATGGGTTTGGGTCTTCTCTACTGTTCGTGGATTTGGCAAGCAAGAAATGACTTTAGCTTTAATAAAAAGGTTTGGGTAACAGAGACTATTAGCGGTAAGTCACAGGGTGATTTTTATTAGTTTCTTGAAGCAAACACTGATGTAACGACCCGGATTTTTCGTAAATAAAAATTTCGCTTAATATTTTAATTATTTATTTTAATTTTCGGTTTATCAGAATATTTTTTCTATTAAAATATTATTTTATCCTTTTAATTCGAATAAATAGAATTCTAGCCATGTTTATGCGCGTACGAGACCGAGTAACACATCCGTTATACTACCATAGCACCCGGAGAGAGAGAGAGAGAGAGAGAGAGAGAGAGAGAGAGAGAGAGAGAGAGAGGGATCGGTAGAGAGAGAGAGAGTGAGGTGTGTGAGTGTGCATGCATGTTAGTACATTGCACATGCAAGTTTTAATGCAAGTTCACTTGCACAAGTAATGGGTGATTGATGGAAGTTTCCTAAGCCAAGGTTTTGTACCCAATACTAGTTAGAATAAGCCTTACTATTTTTGGAGTAACCTACACATACCCACACAATACATGCATTTGGGCACAAACTACACAACCTAGCCTAACCAAACTAGGCCTTGGCTTCCAAGTAAGCTAGGGACACACTTCCTTAATTTAAGGAGGGAATATTCCCACCTAGTTATAGCTAGTTAGGGCTACTCTTAGCCATTTAGTGCATTCACATGCACATTGGGTGAATTTGGTCCTAAAAACACCCCGTAACAAAGGTGACCATGCAAAAACCTACACAGCGGGAGGCATTATTTCCCCCACCATTGATTCCCACGTTGGCTACAATGTATGTGCCCATATTGGTTCATCTTGAGAGGAATCTAGACCTTAGAACCTAGGACCTAGCCTAGATTCCTAGCCTAAACTTAGAGTGCCAACTAAGTGCACTTGCCATGTTCACATTCAAAGCACAATTACTACCCCACATGCATGAAACTTTCGGCCCAAGTGTGTGTGTGCCTACCGAAATTTCCAAGAGGAAGAGGGAGCTCCTCTTTTGCTATAAATAGCCACCTTTTGTTCATTTAGACCACCTTTGCACTTTCTTTCTTTGTTTGTCTCCAAAATTTCCAACAAACTACCAACTTCTACCACCTTTTAGCCACCTTATTTTAGTCCTAATTAGCTACTTACTAAGTTAATTAGTAAGTAAGCTAGGTAGATTAAGTGATTTCTACACCAAAGGATTGCTAATCGGCTTCCGGTTTACACCCGGAAAACTAAGGTAGTTTACTAAACTACTCTTCTAATTAGTTAATTTTAGTTCTAGTAAGTTGTTCTTACTAATTTTCTAAGCATGATTTTAGAGTTTGGTTAAGTTAATTTATGCATGTGTTAATTACTAAGCATGTTTCTTAGTAGTTTAGAAAGTGGATTTCTTGTTAAAAGATTAACAAGAATGTTTATTAAGTTCTAATTAGTATAGTTCTTCATGAAATTAGAAGTGGATTAGTAAAATTAGAAGTAATTAGAAAGTGATTAGAAGTGATTAGAAGTTAATTAGAAGATGTGTTTTGTTTTTCACTAGACAAGGTTCTAGTATTATTTTGTTAATATTTCTTGGAAGAATTAGTTGATCTTGGTTGATTAACTCATTGGTTGTTGTTTGAAGTGTTTTTCTTAAATAAGTGGAATAATTTATTTTTATGATGAATTTGTTCTTATTAGAAAGAGATGTTATTGTTTATTTTTGGTAAGAAAGTATGGAGTTTTATTTAACAAATATGAAGAGAAGATTTTTCATAATTGATTTCTAGAAAGGTTTTACTAAAATATTTGTGAGTTTATTTGATCAAGTTTTCTAGAAAGAAAATTGTAATTTTACTAGATATGAAAAAGACGTTTTATTTGAGTTTATTAGCAAGAAAGTTTTCTAGAAATATAAAGAGTATATTTTTGAAGAGATTAAATATTTTTAGAAAGTTCATAATTAGTTATGGTGGATTTTTGGCAAGAGATTTCTAGAAAAGAGTTTTGTTTAAATCATTTTAGAGAGCAAGTTGATTTGTTTATTTCTTTTGGAAAGAAATAAAATAGTTTTGAAAGAGGACAAGGAAGAAATGAGACTTTTTGTTGAGGAAAATATTTTAAATTCGAGAGAATTATAAATATTATTTTTGGAGAGTTTTAAATATATGATTTTATGTGAGAGGATTTTTAGAAGGAATATTATTTTGAAGGAAATTAGTGCATTAAGATGCATGAATTTATGTGGAAAGGTTTCTAGAGGAAACAATATATTTTGGAGAATTGGTATATTTTTAATGCATGATTTTATGTGAGAAATGTATATTTGGAAGAATATGATTTTTAGAGAGAAATTATGGAATATTGCATGAGTACGATTTTGAGCATGTGACACCGAGCACGTACGCGATACGTTACGTCACCGGACGCAAAATTGAATAACTGTCAATGAGAAAATAGAGATGAGAATAAAAATGAGTTTTGAATTGAGAAATGAAATTTTTGAGAAATGAAATGAGATTTTTGGGAAATGAAATGTGATAAGATGATTAGATGCCACCTCAAGTTCCGCGGGGAGAACTTGGAGGATCGGAATTAATACGGTAGTGCAGCGAGGCACCGCCCCATTTTCGTGGAGTGAACTTGGTGGTAAGGGCTAAGCGTGCACAACACATAGTGAACGGGCCTTGAAACGTACTGTGGGGATCAGTAAGACGAGGGAGCCGGGACTATGTCGTGTGAGTCGCGAGGCGAACGGACCGTGCAAAGAGACTGGTTAGGTTCAGTGATGCACGATAACCGGAATCTCGAGCGGAAAGGTTGGTACCGCCAGCTGAAAGGAGGCGTAAGCGGACCAATAACTTTCAGAGTGGTGTGAGATAATTGACTTGGTTGAAATTTGAAGAAGAATGCTGAAAGCGACACTATACGAGAAAATGATTTGAGACATGTGATGCGATTATTAAAATGAGATACTGTTTTGAGAAACTGACACGTGACACCGTTTTGAGATACTGAAATGAGTTACTGTTTCTACGCATGTACTCTGATCCGCATAGACACGCATGGTGCATTGCATGGTTTTACTGTTCAAAAGTATTATATACTGCTTTCAAACTTATTGTTCTAGAATTGCTAGTTAGAAATTTGGTAGAGTGAACTACTGGGCGTTATCGCTCACGGTGTTGCATTCGTGTAACCCTGGCATAATACCACTTTGTTGTTCTGCGACTCTGACGTATTATGTCAGACTATAGAGATGAACAGGAGGAGTACTATGGCTTGAAGGCCTACGGAGCAGAGCAGGATTCCGCCGGAATGGTCGACCGTGCGATGGAATAGAGAAACTTAGTCAACCCTGTAGAGAATGTCTGTATTAGGCAGGAAGATTTATGTAATATCTTTTGGGTTACTGTTGTAAAACCCTATTAATTATTTTTGTATTCTTTATTAACGTACCCAAATTTTGGGGGCGTTACAACTAAGGTCTCCCCTTCCTTATTGAGACTGAACCAATGAGAGACTTAGGTATGGCAACATCCTACCGGCAACGGAGTGAAGATCAATGCGGACGCGTCAGTATCTAGGAACACGAATTCAATTGGAACAAGTGCAATTGCTCGTGGTGCAGACGGCAAGGTTATCGGTATTTTACTAACTTTGCACCTAGGAATCAACTTGTCTCGAATTGCAGAAGCTCTTGCGATTTGGGACGGATTGCAACTGGGTATTGCCCTCAACCTTACTCGAATTCCCTCGAATCTGATGCAGAAGCAATTTTGAAAAGCTGCTCGAACTCACAAGTCCCCCCTCTGACATTGCAGTGCTTATTCAGGATTGTCTCGTTTTGAAGAATCAATTTACTTCTTATGATTTTAATTTTGTTAAAAGTGAGTGTAATCTTCTTATGATTTTAATTTTTTTAAAAGTGATTGTAATCAGGCTACACATACTTATGCTCAGAAAGCCCTTTCCAATGGTTGGACCAGTCAGTGGACGTCCATTTTGCGCCCATGGGATTTCCAATTGTATAATGTTTAGGCTTTCGCCTTGAGATCTGTGACGACCCTGATTTTTTAGAGCCGTCAAAAAAATAAATAAATAAACTACATAGTCTGTACAAATATCTTTCATTAATACATAAAAACATAGACTTTTCTCGTAAAATAAAAGTACAAATTAATTTCTTTTACAAAATCACTAAAAGAAAGAAATCGATCCCGTGACTTCCAATAGCCGACCCCATCGTATTTCTCACTCTCAAAGCCACCGCTAACTTGCTCTACACCTGAAAAATATAAAAGGACCGGGTAGTATGTGCAATATGAGAACAATAAAAATAGCTTGAAATAAGGACGTTCTCAATAATCGACGATAACAAATCAAATGAATCATTACGAAACAATACATCATTATTAGCCTCTTTCCTTGGCCCATCTCGGTAACACGTCAAGCACCACCGGGGTCAAAACCGTGTGCCCCCTTTTGGGCCATATAACCGTACATTAGATTTCCCTCATGGAAATCAATCATATCTCCTTATTCATTCTAGCCCGTGGACTTGCACGTGTACCAATCTGTTCCATGGCTCTCAACCAAACATTTTATGTGTCACAGAACAATATGTGACAGTAACAGAACAAATAAACATAGATATCAAAGGAGTACAAATATAAGAGAATCAAGGAAACACTCTTTGCAAATAGATTTAGCTAGGAATGTATTACACACTACCCGGTACCTTAAATGGAGGCCTTAATCTATTGCCCGAATTTTCTCCCTTTCTTTTCTTTCCTTCTTTCTTCTTTTGTTTCTTTATTTTGTATGTGCAGTGCGTGCATACGTGGAGGGGATTGATCTATTTATACTTGGCCAAGAGTTCCAGAATCGTCCATGTGAATCTCTCCGGATTTTACTAATTAAAGCCAATTCATGAATTGTCCTGATTTCCTTTATTACCCCATGCAATGAACCTTTGGTTCATTAATTCCTCCTATAATATAACGCCAACTCGTCGCCTTCCGGAGACCCCATACTTGGGCACCAAGGTTTCTTCCTAGCATCGCCACATGCCCCGCTCTACCCATGATGTTGATTTCGATACCGAATTAGTTCATGAAAAATACCTAGATATATATTCTATTTTTCAAGATAATACCAGAATCATTTTTATGTAATAAAAATAGAATATTTTTATATGCCAAATGAAATATTGGGATTTACTAAAATACGGGTTGTTACAAGATCAATAAAATTTTCATCTTTGACAAAAAAAAAAAAAAAAAAAAAAGTACGGAGTAGTAGTTGCTTGACTAGACTCGAGACAATTGATACAACAAGAACACCACATGATTTATTAGCAACCACTCTCATCACAAAAATGATGCATTCAATAAAGTTGCGAAATTTGAGCGAGCAAGGTGATGAAAATTTTTGATATTCACGGCAATCCTCCTTAGAAACTTTGGCACTGTGGATTCCTAAAAAAGGACAACAAAAAACATTTCCAAGAAGACGAGAAAACATAAGCCATATAACACCTAATGTTGGATTTTAAGTGACTCTATGAAGGCCTTCACCTCAGCAGTATCATTTTTCGCGAGAAAATTCAGAAAATCTCTGAAGCTGCTCTCTTTGTATCCCTTCGGGTGCTCTTCATCCACAAGCTCTTTAGCAGTCTCCATTTTCTCATCGATGCCCAAGCTATGGAAACTGGCAATAGAAATTCTAGTACTTTCTCTAACAAGGGTAGCCCTGTGTACCACACTTTTGTACATCCCATTGCTTAGTACCTCAAAATGGTCCCCCACAAGAACTTGTAGGGTACCCTTAAGTTCTGGGATTACCCTCCATTTTCCATCTTCTGTGCCCAAGATCTCGAGGCCGGTTGAACTCTGAAGAATGATTGTTAGGCAACTGTGGTCCGAGTGAGACTGAATTCCTTGCGCAAGGCCCGGTTGGGGGCATGTTGGGTAGCAGTTGACGGCCATGACTTGCATTCCTTCCTCCATTCTGTCGCTGAGGTACTTGGGACCAATTCCAAGGCTCTCTGTAATGGCTCCCATAATTTCCAAGGCTAATTTTCTCACTTCCACAGCGAATCTGCCCATCTGTTCTCTGAAAAATTGTAACATTGCATATACTCGTGTTAAAAATATGTGACCAGTACCGGAGTGAGTCTGTTTAGACACTCCTGTCATATTGAGAGAACGGAAAGAAAGGCAACACTTCCTTGCCTAATTGCTTGCTTGGACATAACTCAACGTTTGCTTGTCTTTTCGTTTTATTTTTTGGATAGGAAGTTTTTTGAGGTACCGTTTCCAAAAACTGTTGATAGAGGTTAGTAAAGCAATTTCCAAGATATAAAAATAAAACGTTTTGATTGAAACAACGAGTCTCTGGAATTTGCATTGAAGAGTGTGTTTCTCGTAACTTTTTTTGTCTTTAAGCTACGGACGGAAGTAACAGTGTATCTCTTATTGTAACTTTTTGAGCTTTTGAGACTTTTTTGTGAGGAGAGACTTTTTGAAATTTTTGAGTAAAATGTCCAAAAAGTCGATAAGAGGAACGGGGCTGATTTTGCTTATGAAAACACAATAAAAATGGAGGCAAGGAAAAGGAATACAGTATTCTTCTTAGTATTCCTAAGGAAAAATACACTAAACATGATTTGATTTCAATCGCCCATGAGAGAACCTTAATAACAGCAAAGCAGAATCGTATTTCAAATAACCGGCATTGGATTTCTCGTCTCGAAATGCCAGTGTCCTCCTATTTCATGCCTTTCTTAACCGCATCGTGCTTCTGAGAAAGGCCTAGAAAAAAGGACAAGGGCGTTTCAAAACGGATTTCCAAAATGAATGGAACCGGAATATGTACCTGTAAGCTGGTGGGTTCTCAGGCCATGACTTAACCCAGTCTTCCAAAGGATATGCATAATGTTTAAGAAATACTCGCCCAAACTGAATCTTATCGACTTCATCCTTCGAGCTGGTCACGTATCTAACCGGCTTATGCACATCGTTAGACATGAAACTTGCCTTCTCCTCTGTGGGCAAGCTGAAAAAATCGAAGGCTGAAGAAAGAGCTCCATCCAGCACAAATTGGTCTATTCCATGGTTTGCAATCTGAAAGCCAAAACTAAAAGCTAGTAAAACTGTTGCATCCATTTGAGAGTAAACAAAAAAGAGCAAAGCGGAAAATACTTGAGCATACTTATCTGGCACTTACTTGAAAAAACCCAAAACGGCGACAAGCGTTTCCTATGTCCTTGACAACCACAGATCGTCGCAGGGAACTATCTCGAAACCCCATTAAGTCAATAACGGGAACATCTGCTGTTTCGGGATTTAACATGTTGGAATGTTAATTTAGGAGAAATCTATCAGAAGTTAAATGCAAATAATGCCCTTACAGCAAATCTCAGAAGAAGACATGATTTTCCAACTCCAGAATTTCCAATCAGCAAAAGCTTGAACAAGTAGTCACTGCAAGACAAGGTATAACAATCCTCAGCTCAAAAAATAGAAATATTTGGCAAGGAAAATACAACTTCTACCTTCCAAGGAGTAATATAAAGTAGCAGCCTATACAAGATTACATCAAACATCACAATATTCTTCCTCTTAAACATCTTGTTCGTTGGAACGATATCTACTGATAGCATTTAACACTACACTGTCCCAGAAACCTTGTCAAATGCTTTAGTGAAATACCCCGTAACAACATACGTGATGTCAACGAAGTTCAAACACCACTCCATTCATCATCATTTACTTAACCATCTGTTGATTTCCTTCTTTAATTAGTTAAATAAGCGTCGAAGGCAGTTTCTTGCCAAAATAGAACCTTTACTGGCATTTCTCTCCTCTCATAACATTGTGACACAGATACAAGAACCGAAGAACGCCATCATAGTAACACTTCATCATGATCCTCCATAAATTCAACAATCGCCATTTCATCCGAATGATGATTTATGATTTTACATCACCTAAAATTCCCTCTTGCAACGGACAAATCCCGCTTTCTTATTTTCGAAAATATCCAGGGTGTGGATAACTTGCAGTGAACAAAATCAATAACATCAGCTAGAGGTGGCATTTCAACCCAACTCATGAACCCGCCCACATCCGTCCATTTACAACCCAACAGAACCAGCCTACAGAGCATCTGTGACTGCATCATCAAGTGATTCAGAGTGTCTGGATTTTTTTTTTTGAAATTTATGAACCATGTGCCTGAAATTTGCAGAGAATTGGTTTTCAGTTTGAAGCTTTTTGAACACTGGAGGAAGCTCGAGGAGTAAAAGCAGATGGGCAATGGGATACATGAACGAGAGAGAGAGGGAAAAAGACAAATTCTGTTGGACAAGGAGATGACAACCGTAAGATCAAACACTTTCAGAAAGAAAATAAGAACTACAAATTTGTGATCATTTGTAAGGCAAGAAACAATCGCTCGCAGAAAAGATAAACAGACAATGAAGAAATAAGACAAACGATAAACATGGCTCCGACTTAAGTAAATCGCTTAATCGTAGTTCACGAGGTGTTGGGTTTCATTATGATGAAGAATGATCAAGGTTAAAATGGGGTGCCCTAGTGTTCCCTCTTATAGTTGTAAGGCAACACACCATCAGAAAACCCTAAAAACGCACATCAGCGTGCATGGGGACATATTTCTAGAAACTCCTCGCGTGTTTCAAACTTCAAAAGGTCTCTTCTCTGAATTATTCATCCGGATGGCAAAGGGATTTACAGAACACACTCTCTCGGTCTTTGAAACAGGTTTTTCACTCCCAACACATTTTGTTACAAATTTCACTTTATTGTTTTATCCACGCCAATCAACCTTCATTTCGGGTATGACCCCATATTCAACCTCTCTACTATTGTCTAATACTGCCCATATTCAACTCATAACCGATATCAACTCGTTCAAAACTCAACTCAAATCGCCTATTTGCCACCTCTAATTCACTAGCCATCGATTTCAACTACCCCAATCGCGTAAAATCCGTTTTAAAGACTCTGAAAGAATGCAATCCCTTGATGCAAAGACAGACACTATCGATGTGCATCAATTAGCTCTTTACTCACAAGCTTTCAGCTAAATTCCAGGTCAGTTTTATTGGAGGTAAAAAACGGACCCGGGGCTTTACTGTCCTTGAGGGCGGCAGGTCCAGCTAAGCACATCCGAGGCAATCAATGGTCCGAATTTAAAACAAATTTTTTTAAAGAAAGCAAAGACTCTTTCCTGAAAGGGTTTTATTTTAAATTTGAATCATTCAAAACACTTTTGGATGGTTCGAGGTTGGCATGGCCTACCGTCGTCAAGGACAGCGGAGAAATGCAATCAATATGTAAAACCTATCAAGTCAACGACTGAGACACGATACCAGAGCGTAGAATACAACTACGATCTACTGGAGCAAATAAAACACAGATCTAATATAATCTGAACTGGCACTAATCGAGAGGAACAAAAGCATAATCGGCCGTTTCCGAACAAAATAGAAGTAATCAAACCGAAGGGGTTTGGCAGAGTGGTTACGCGAAAGCAATAAGTGTGCCTTCGTGAGGTCACACCATCCATTTCTGGCCAAAAAACGACCATTGGAGGCTTGTCCGGTTAATTACAAGGCTCCGGAATTAGTCAAGGAAGACACAAATCAGCTGTCTGGTAATAAAAAAAAAGGGAGGCAGTAATCGGATACTCACTAGTCACTATACCGGATTCATGAGTACTTGTTGATCGAGGAAGGTTACTGGATTGACGGAGATGGATTGAGCTCTCGGTATCGGGATTTGGACGGAAAATCTGATTGTCACAGACCAATGAATATTCTAGCACAGAATCTTTATAAGCAAATGCATTGAAGTTTGAGAAGCCTTCAAACTCTATTCCCGATCTGAAGGATTTTTAAATTTAAAAAGACGTGCAGTTCCCATCTATACGGGATTCGGGTCAGTACAATTTGGTATGGTACAGTCCCCTTCAGTTTTTATAACTTTTGAGCCACTAAAGTTTCATTTCAATGATCTAAACCGTTCATATTGTAGAGCACGACTATACGTAACCATGTCAAAATTCATTTTTATTTGGATTTGTACTGATTTCAAATCGGAGCAGAGCATTTTTTATGAAAAAGGTATACGGCACATTGGATAGGAGGGTACAATTGTTGCAAGTTAATGAGTTCCGATCAGCAATCAATACAAATTTGATCAAGATATTTTGGCATGGTTACTTTTATTGTCCAATTCTACAATATGAATGATTTGGATTATAAAAGCGAGCCCAAAATTGCCCAAAAAATCATAAAACTTGAATGAGACTGCACCATACAGAAATGCACAGGAGCTGAATCCTCCTAGAGCTTGTTTGGGAGACAATTTTTCCCATTTTTCCATTCTCATTTTTTCATTTTGGATGTTTGGGAGAAACTCCCAGAACTCATTCTCTGAAAATGAGTTTTCCAAAATGCACAATCTAGAGCAGAAGTGAAAAATAGGTTGAGAGGAGCTTTTTGACTTCTCATTTTCACTTTTTCCATTTTGATTAACAAAAAGACCTACATAATGTATTCTGCACATATCTCCCAAACACTACTCCTGTTTTAAAATGTGTTCTACACATTTCTCCCAAACACTCATACCAAATCCAAAATACATTCTGACCATAATTCAAAAAGCCAAAAAACCATAAAGTTGAAAATGAAAAGCTGAAAATGAGGCTCCCAAACACCCCCTAGACGTTTCCACTTTCCACTCACCTTTGTAGCAACAATGCTATGAGTACACATAACTTGCATCCCACATGCACACCAAGGTGATGTAGTAGACAAGAAGAAACCCATCATTTCAGGTGGGCCACACATTGGGCTTCTCCCTTGTCTGCCACATCACCTTGATGTTCATGTGGGGTGCAAGTTAGGTGTACCCATATCATTTTTGCATTTATAGGAGTATTTAAAACTACACGTGTCCCATCCAATGTGCATGCCTTATACTACGTTAATTATTTGGAAAATGATTTTTGCACACTTTTTTACAAAATGTAGTTTAAAATTTGTCCTTCCGTGTTTAAATTGTGTGTAATTTTAAAGGATTTTCCTATAATATGCCCAGTGGTAGGACAATTAGCGGAGAGTAAAATAAGCTTCTAAAATTTAGTCGAGGGCTTGGGTCTCTACTTTCACATATTTTATGTACAATTTCAAGGTAGACTAGTGTAGGAAAGGTCAACATATTTGTAGTTGACAAAGTCAGAACTTAGACCACCCTATCAGAAGAGGACATGCGATATCTACAAATTAGCGACACGTGGCAGAGTTGCAATTGGCCCCGCGAGAGCTACCCCCTCGAGGGAACCTCGCATATGTCATCTCCTGTGAATAGCAGAAAAAGTGCACAAACTCCAAGATAAGATGCATCCAATGGTGGGAGAGCTTCCCGAGCCCGAGAAGATTAGCACTAGTCTAAACAGGACGAGTAGCCGAGAGAGCGACTTAGATAAGAATCAACATGACTCCGAACAGGACAAATGACACGAATCTGAACAGGGTGAAAAGCAAAAGATCAAACCCAGACCTCCGTACCCGCTCAAGTCGAAAGGCAGGACTTGAGGGGCCCTTAGTGGCTCCGTTCGCGGTATTGGCATGGCTGAACAAGCTATGACATTGCCCACACAGGAATGGAGGGGGCATTTAGTGGCTCGGTGGATTGAGGAGAAGAGATCGCTGCAAAAGGGGGTCGCGAGAAGCCGAGAACATCGCGGGACCACAGCTCCGCGACAGTACAGTACGAAAGGGACACATGTTGAATATTTACTAGGCCATTTGGCGCCACAATATTGGCTCGAGTAGTCTATAAATATGAGGCACCCCTCTCACAATTCCTCTCAGATTTAGAGAGAGAGCTTGAGAGACTTATTTTCTAGAGAGAGTCCATCTCCTCTAAAAAGAGAAAGTCTCAAAGTGTAGGCATCCCACAATAGATAACCTAGAGAGATTCTGCCTAGGTCTCTTCCATACTGTTTACCTTCTTCTCCACCCCACCAGATCAATCCTCCATCCTTTCCTTATAAACACTAACCATTCTTTACCTCTCCAACTCATAGTCTTCTTCTTGAATATTGACTCATACAAAGAACCTCCTTTACATATAGAAAGACAATTATTACCCTCAAAAACTAAATTCAAATAACATCTTTCTTTCTCCCCCTAACTTATACCTTAACTAAATCAAATAGTAATATCTAAATTTAGCCATACAAATACTTTAACATGAAAAAAGTTATCAAGTCCATAGTGGATGCTTTAATTTACCCATAACAATGATGTTATGACTAAATAACTGAGCCATATTTTCTCTGTCTCATTCAATTTTTTTTTGCATTGGTTAGTTTCACGTAATTTTTTTTATTGATTATTGATTTGCCACGATGAAAAGAATCTAAAAGTAAAATTTATGATCAGAACATTAAAAAATTCACCAAAGACAAAAAATAATCCAAAACAGACAATACTTGTTGGATTACTTTTGTTTTTATTTACAAAAATTTTAGTTTGGTTAATAATTTTTGAATTTTTTATTTCCCTCATCAAGAGAAACCAATAATCCACAAAACAATTGACATGCAAATTAGCAAAAGATAAAACACTTTGAATAAGGACAAAAAATAAGATCATCTTAATTTGCTTCCAAAACAAACATCTAACTTAAAGCAACACCTGCCTTGAACCTTTTTTTTTCCCTCAAATTTGTTCAAAAAGCTGAGTAAAAGCCCAATTTGATGCCATCATCTCGAGCCCTATACTCATATTTCAAGCCCTAGCCGTCGTATGCTGCTGTCCTCTGCCCCTCACAGTCAACGTCACCGACGAACGCAAGTACAAGAAGAACAACAACCTCTTCAGACGAACACATGTGTGACAACGACCAATGCCACTCGGATTGAACTCGAAATCAGACCCAATTTCAACCTCAGAATAGAGAGAGAGAGAGAGAGAGAGAGAGAGAGAGAGAGAGAGAGAGAGAGAGAGAGAGAGAGAGAGAGAGAGAGAGAGAGAGAGGAACAAATCAAAGTTGAACCAGAAAAAAGTCATAAAAGATGAAGACGACGGTGGCGGCAGCGACCGCTTGTTGGCAATGAACGCCACCACAAAGTAGCCGTTGAAGGTTTGTGTAAGGATTTGGTCCTCCTTAATTTGGGTAAAAAAAAATTGAGTAAAACACAATTTGATATGAGTTTGGTTCAAAGACTGGAGAGGATTTTTGTGTGTCTTTACTCAAATTTCAAATTTCAAATTTGGTTTTGAGTTTGAGTAAGGGCTGGACTTGCTCTTACTCAAACATTCCTCATCAATACTGGAATGCCATGATATTAGTAACATGTGATCATGCCACGTGGCCAATGTCGCGTCTTCACTTCGGCTATGACGTAATGTTGTAGCAACAGAACAACTAGATATCTTTCCAGTAGACAAATGAGTTAGATGTCGTTCTAATAGACTGGGCTCTTGAATCCACTAGAAAGATAAACAAATTGAATCCACAAGAAAGATAAACAACCCTTACGCATAAAAAATATAGAGAAAACTCTCAATAAGATTTATGTTGGCCTTTCCCAAAACATTGTTTAGCCCTTTGGCTTACAACCCTATTTGTAAATAGGGAAATCCTAGGCAGGAATCAAACAAAGCAATTTCTTGCTAATCAAGAAATTACGAAAAAAAGAAATAAAAATAAATGTGTAATCAAATCGTAGCCTAAAAGTTTATAAATCATGTCAAAACAAGCGGCATTAAAGAAAAGAAAATTCCTAAAAGAAAATCTTGAACTTGTAGACCAAGAATTCCAACAAAAAATGGAAAGCATAATAAACTCAACTACGAAAACACAATATTTCTAATTCTAACAATAATATATCCAAGTCAATCTAATTCTAGAACAGTAAAAATAAGAATAAAAAATGTTCCTAATTCTAGTCCTACATTATGCTAGACATTGTCGCGCATCACCCTCAAGTCCTGGGTAGGAATGGGGCAGGGCGGGGTGGGTTTTGGGCATACCTGACCTCGACTGGGTATTTTTTGGGTACCCACTTTCCCTCGCCGATCGGGGGACGGGTTTACCCACCCCGCCCCGCTTCATAAGAAATTTTAAAAAATTGTTAATCTAAAAGAAAAATTAAAGTAAATACTTATAAATAAGGTGATATTTTCGTGTAATGGTTAAAATATTAAGGTTTTTTTTAGTAGAATGACGTTAAAATTAGGAGAAAAATATAATATCTTTCTTAAAATGATTATTAGATTAGGGTAAAAATATAATTTTACATATAAAAATATTTAGGGCGGGGTAATATCAAGCCGGCCCCAACCCGACCCCAGCCGGATTTTTCTAATTTCCTCTGGTAACCGTTCCGGTACCTGAAAATTTGGAAAAGAACCCTTTCCGATCGGGGCGGGGCGGAGCATTTTGCCATCCCTAGTCCTGGGCGACCCATTTGGGTGCTAGTGGGCTTGCTTTGTCAGGTTGACTGGGCCTCTTCCAGGCTGGGGCTTGTTGCACGACCCAAATGGCCGATCCGCCATCCCACTTAGAGGGTGTTTGGCTACCAGTTTTTTACATTTTTCATTCTCCTTTTTTCCTTTTGGGTGTTTGAGGGAGAACACCCAAAACACATTATCTGAGAATGAGTTTTCCAAATTGAACAATCTAGGCCAAAAGTAGAAAAGAGGTCCAAAGCTCATTTTCTCATTCTCATTTTGATTTTCCCCTCCAATTTCTCTCTCCCATTCTACTCCTCCCCTTATCCTCAACAGTCTACTCCTCCCCCTATCCTCAACAGTCTACACCTCTGGGATCCCCTTTATTCCCATACACATGCTTTATTGAAGACCAACCTTAATTTATGCCTGTGAGAAAAAGAAAACCACCAAGACCAACCTTTGTACTCTCTTTCTTTTTTTTTAAATTTAAATTTGGAATGTTTATTTTTGTGTAATGTTGGTTATGTATGTTTTTATAATTATGTAATGTTTGTAATTGTATTTTTTGGACTGACTTTTTTTTTTATTTTATAGAAATTATTTCAATTTACATAGTTCTTATTAAGTACGGGAAACTTTCAATTACCAAAAAAGAAAAAGGAAGATCAAAAAAAAATTTCAAAATTTTTTTTTTCAAAATTGGACGGTTCGCGTTTACAAAAATATTTCCCATTATGACTTTAAAAAACTTGTTAAAAATAATATTCGTACACATTTTTAATACCATAATTAATAAACAAGTGCAAAATGGTAAACAATTGGTAACTAATCAATTCATAACTCATTTTCATCATTGTTCTCCCAAACACTACTACTTTTTCAAAAGGCATTCTGCACATTTCTCTCAAAACACTCCTCCCAAAATCAAAACAGATTCTGACCATAATACAACAAAAAGTCAAAAAGCCAAAAAGTTAAAATGAAAAGCTGAAAAGTAGGCTCTCAAACACCCCCTTAGTACGGCTGTTATTCTAGGAGTATAACTTGACAAGCCAAGAACCTATGAGTTATCGAAAACTCGAGTTATTGTTCTCTCCAATTTCTTGTTTAGATAAAAGACAATGGCATAATTTTTCGAACTGGTTCGAGTAGTTGATATTGTAATTCGATCTAGTGACACAACTTGAGAGTTGAGATCATCAGCAGGAACACATGAGCTGTTCCCGAAAAATCAAATTATGGTGAGTACTATGTACTTGGGGGAAATGAAAAACACAAAGATCCTTGCGGCCGAATATTCGAAGGGGCTTCACTTATAAAGTCTTTTATGACATTCGACATCGCATGCACAAGTCTGTTTTTAGAGCGGTCGCAGAGAGTAGCACTGTGTAATTAGATCCATGTAGGTACTCTGGGCCTAACAATCCCTCCTCACGATATGACGCTCCCGCGAATCGATCTCATGACCTCCTGGCTCTGCTACCACTTGTCTGACTGCTTTTCCATCATCTCTCCTAAAACCAATTGATGTTAATTAGGAAGGGTTTCAATTAAGTCTTTTATGGTATTCGACATCTCACCTACAAGCCAATTTTTAGAACGGTCGCAGGGAGTAGCACTGTGTAACCAAATTGGGGGGCACTCCACGCCAACAAAAACGAATAGAAAGAGGTGCATACATTCATCTGGAAATTGGAACAAAAGCTTCGCAGGAAACGACATGCAACAAAAACCGGAACAAAAAACGTACTAATACCCCACAACAGAGAACGAAAGGAAGAAAAAACTACTATTACATAACTTCAGGCTATGAGACATGCACCTAATATTGAGTTCTTAGTGTCTCTATGAAGCCCTTCCCCTCAGAAATATCATTTTTCTCGAGAAAATTCAAAAAATCCCGGAAGCTGCTTTCTTTATATCCCTTCGGGTGCTCTTCATCAACAAGCTCTTTAGCAGTCTCCATTTTCTCATCCATGCCCAAGCTATGGAGACTGGCAATAGAAATTCTAGCCCTTTCTCTATTAAGGGTAGCCCTGTGTACCAAACTTTTGTACATCCCATTGGTTAGTACCTCAACATGGTCTCCCACATGGACTTGTAGCGCACCCTTAAGTTCTGGGACTGCCCTCCATTTTCCATCCTTTGTGTCCCGGATTTCGAGACCGGTTGTGCTCTGAAGATTGATTGTTAAGCAACTGTAGTCTGAGTGAGACGGAAGTCCTAGTGCAAGGCCCAGTTTTGGGCCCGGTGGGTAGCAGTTGACGGCCATAACTTGCATTCCTTCCTCCATTTCGTCGCCGAGGTATTTGACACCAAGTCCAAGGCTCTCTGTAATGGCTCCCATAATTTCCAAGGCTAATTTTCTCACTTCCACAGCATATCTGCCCATCTGTTCTCTGGAAAAATTGTAACATTACAAACACCTGGTGTTAAAAAATTTATGACTAGTACGGTGACAAAGTGAAACCGAAATATGTACCTATAAGTTGGTGGGTTCTCAGGCCATGACTTAACCCAGACTTCCAAGGGATATGCATAATGTTTCAGAAATACTCGCCAAAACTGAATCTTGTCGACTCCGCCCTTCAAGCTGGTCCCGTATCTAACCGGCTTATGCACGTCATTAGACATGAACTTTGCCTTCTCCTCCGTGGCCAAGCTGAAAAAATCGAAGGCCGAAGAAAGAGCTCCATCCAGCACAAATTGGTCTATTCCATGGTTTATAATCTGAAAGCCAAAACTAAAAGCTAGTAAAAATGTTGCATTCGGTTGAGGCCATCACCATAATTAATAAAAAACAGAAGCAGCAGAAAGTACTTATCTAGCACTTACTTGAAAAAACCCATAACAGCGACAAGCATTTCCTATGTCCTTGACGATCGTAGACCGTCGCGAGGAACTATCTCCAAACCCCATTAAGTCAACAACGGGAACATCCGCTGTTTCAGGATTCAAAGTAGGCCTATCTGACGTTGGAATCACACAGCATTGCATGACGTGCGACAACCCCCTCTCTTGTGCGGTTTCTCCCATTGGAAAACAGCTCGAGCTCTCATCACCCTCCATGTAAAAAAACCAAAACCAAAACCTTACGGAAAGCAAAAACCAAACAGGTTATAGTTTCAAAATCTGGAGTCTAGAATGGGGAAAATGGAGAATGGCTGACCCCAAAAATGCACCAAATGGGTAGCTTATATATACGAGCAGCAGCCGCAATAGTTGTAGCCAGTGTCAGAAAGACGTTCATAGCATCAAGACCATATTCTGTGCATCAAGCTTTAAACAATGAATTTCTGTAATTGGCATTGTTCCCTTGGCCCAATCAAAAGAAGATCTGATAATGCTACAATTGCGTCACTTTGTGGGCTGAAGTGTGCCCTGGTCAATTCTTGCATACATATAAGATGGACAAGAAAACAAAAAAGTTGGTTTTGGGGACTTTAGCGACCAAATACCGGAGTCTTCATTCCAAGGGCTTGCAGTGGTATCTGGTATTTCTCAAATATGGCTACTTTAAGTAGCCACTTGATCAAAAAAAAGTCGCCACTTGTCCAATTGGGGTAAGTAGATTTATCTTTATTAATCCCAAAGGTATTGTTTGCCATCTTAAGGTTTATTCCTTTTTTGGTCTGAATAGCGGTGAACGGAGGATTTGTACCCATTGGAAACTGAATCACATGTACTTCCACAACAAAAAGTGTATTTTGTAATCTTCTCTCTCTCTCTCTCTCTCTCTCTCTCTCTCTCTCTCTATATATATATATATATATATATATATATATATATATATATGCTAAGCAAAGAATTTATTAATTTTTGCAATCTTCAAAAATTACAAAATTAGCACTCCAAACTTTATATTTTAAAAAGACTCAAAACTCAAATTTTTTTGAAGGCCCAAATTCAATTTTCCAAAAAACAAAAAAACAAAAAAAAAAAGTGTGGTAGAAGATACCAACTAACCTAAACCAAAAAACCAAAAAAACATATATATTTGCTAAGCAAAGACACCCCAAAAACGACAAAGCAAGACAAAGAAAAGAGAGACACCCCAAAAAACGCTAGAAGACAAAAATTAACCTAAGAGCTCATTCCCCTAAGCCAACCAAAAACAAACAAAGTCAGAAGCATCGAAAACATCCAAAACCCAACCAACGAAACCACCAACAATCAAAAAACGGGGTCAGCGCCAGAGATCTCCCATCATAAAACAAGCGGCAAATTAGAACACCACAGAAATAGAAGCATCTCCCTCTAAAATGTCAAGAGCTTTAATTTCCGTTTTAATTTCCTGTTCTGAGATTGCGACTCCCTTCAATTCTAAGAGCTTCTTAATATTATAGCTCTCCCTTCCATGAAATTTTATCCCAAAGCGAACACTCATCTTCATGTTCTCCTGGGCTTCCTTGATTAAATTCGAGTTCTTCTTCCAAATGTTGCTACTAACCTCCTCTTGGATCGAATGAGTGGGACCATCGAGACTTCCATCGAAGCTTTCTTTTTTCGATCCCATCCTTGAAACATTTCTTATAATGCCCCGACTAATCGTCCTACAAAACATCACTGTTTTCAATGGGTTTTTGCTCCATAAAGTTTTCCTACGATTATCTATCTTGGTCTTGAGAGTCTTTTTATGGCACATGCACTCTACATAATTAATAAGAGGTTTGTTCGAGACAAGATCCGAGTCAACATAATCAAAACCTCCTAAAACCGCCTTATCTATCGAACTCGAATTGTCCGAATTGCATCTACAAACTTCTCATGCTTCTCATCTTCTCCACTGGCTCATCAACTTGGATTTCATGGAAGAAAGATTGAAGGCCCAAAGAGTCATCCACAAACGATTCCAAACCTTGAGTGAACTTTAAGCTATTGTCAATAGGATCCTCTTTTAAACCCTTTTACTAATGACTGGTCCTTCTTAGGAACCTGTGAAAGCTGGTCTTCATGAACACTCATCGAATCGTTCACCGCAATAAAATTACTTCACTCCACCTTCCTGAAAGAACCCTCATCTATTCTGACCAAGTATCGTGTTCCATATATTTCTACTTGGTAGATCTAAGAAAGATACTGGCCGTGTTTTGGTTAGATAACTTTTAGTTTGTCAATAGGATCCTCTTTTAAATTTTGTAATGAGGGCCTTCTTAATGAACTAAAACTAAAAATAAACACTCAAAATCGTTCAACTAAAAAAAACTTCACTCCACCTTCCTGAAAGAACCATAACAATTCTGACCAGAGGCGCCATAAATTCTATTAAGAGGGGTACCTTTTTCAATAAACTACTCCTAAAAAAATTCACAGTAAAATACAATAAAGAAACTAAGGACACAAATTCAAATTTTCTCCATTACAGCCCCAAAACTTCAAAACATAAGCACAAAAGTCTTTTCGCAGTATCATTTGAAAAAGTTCAAATTGGGGTTGAAAATACATCGAATAACCAAATTTCGGTACCCAGGAACTGGCTCCCTGCTTAGTTTAGGGTGTGTTCGTCTGCGTTTCATCTTCTTCTCGTTTTACTTGGACAGAGGTCATAGGGAGTGGTCAGAGGGAGTCTTCAGCCCCCAGGAGTTAGTCTGATTGGTTGGTGAGTTTGTTTCTCACATAATAATTGACTAGGGGTTCGATTCTCGACGTCTGTAAGAAAATAATTTCTTGTGAATCTCTTAGTCCCGGTGGCGATGATCTGCCTTTAACCGAACCAGGAGAATTAGTCGATGTGCGCTTAAGTTGGCCCGGACACATACGACTATCGAACCAAAGAAAAGAATTGTGTTGGCCTAGAATCACACCTAATTTTATTCTCTATGAGTGCACCATTAAAGATGGTAACGATATAAAATCAGGCAAAATTTGGAAAACACACAAGTATTCTAGAAAGTAAAGGAGCACCTAATTGATTCCAGTGACATGAAAGAAGCATTTTAATTCTGGCCACATATTGTACCGCTAATATTCTGGTGGAGCATTTGGACAAATTTTGTAGGGTCACTTGCATATGTAATGCCTTTGTTACGTTCTTCTTGTTTAATTTTTCCATCTTCTGGTGGATTTGGCTTTATTTACTCTTCAAATTATGTGAACCTAGGCTCATTATAGTCTATAGCAAAGCATAATTTTGAATATAAGGCATAAAAAGGGCTGTTTTTTTTCTTTTCTTTTCTTTTTTTTAAAATTCTTGAGAAAAATATGAAAAAAATGGAACACAAATGAACACAAGGGTGGGTGTTGAACCTATGTGTTTTTTAAGTTATTTGTGTTCGGATGAGACACTTAACCATATCCGATCAAGTTAATTTTTCGACACTTATAAGATCAAGAGTTTTACGCGACGGGCGAAGGTCTCCGATCATCGGTTTTGATTTTTATCGATAAAAAATAAATCAAAATTAAATTAAATTGCACAACAGCAACCCCAAGTCCCACTATAGTCTATACTCTATAGCAAAGCATAATTTTGTATGTAAGGCATAAAAAGGGCTGTTTTTTTATTTTTTAAAAAAAATTCTTGAGAAATCGTATTTTGAATGAAGCCAGGGGGACGGTATGAGCAGAAAGAAACATGACCGCTTGAATTTGTATCTAATTTATTAACCCATTCTAGACTCTTCCAACCTGGCAAGGCTATCGACCGGACATAAATTCTAAATTGACTAACGAAAGTCCGCTAATACTCTCCTTATTATCCACACACTTCTGGGCAAGTATACAAGATCAGGAGGACTACAAGTGGCAACATAAAATATAAGATAAGAAACAGACAAACAACTGCTTATTCAAATATTCTTTGTAAAATGTCAAAAACTAGGGGAAAAAAAAAACTCCTAATTTTGTGTCATGTAGCCTAGTACCTTATCCATGTTGCATATACTAAAAAATATTACGAAATATAGATAATTTTTTTAGAGCTTCATAATAGTGAAACGGAACGGAGGGATAAAAAAAAAATTAAATTATATAAAAAAAATCATTAATTTTGAGATATGGACAATTTTGTAAGTGGCACGTGTGTTGAAATTGGATCAATAAATTAGAACTAATATCAAACAATATGATGATAAATGTAATTGACAACACATATATCCTTCCTAGTATATCTTCGGTTTCAATATTTACTTATTGAGAAAATTATCATCATCATATCATAGAAGAGAGAGAATGAGATTCCGATAACATTAAAACTTTGATCACAATCATACTAGTAACTATAAATTTGCAGATCTCACCTTTTTTCTAACTACAAAATAAATACTAAATGAAAATGAAAATAAGGAAAAATAAATAAAATACAATCATCACAGTCCAACCCCTGAACGTGTTTTTAGTGCCGAGAGGGTATCACATGGTATCCATGTGCGCATATCCGGCCGCCTATTTCAATTTTGGATTGTCCTGATATGGAGAGAGAAAAGGGAGAGAGGAGGAGAGAGAGAGTTTCGATCTAGACTGTCTAATACACTTTTGGACTGTCTAGATGCAGCATTCGGGTAACAAGTAATATATGTAAGCTCGACCATGTGATATATAAAGAATGAGATTCCGATTACATTAAAACTTTGATCAGAATCATAACTGTGAGAAAATGTAAATTTGCAGATCTCACATTTTTTCTGATTGTACAAAAGAAATGTACTACTAAATAAAAATGAAAATGAAAATAAAGAAATGAATTACAATCATCACAGTCTAAATATTGGTACTTCCCAGATAACTAAACTCAACACGTCATCCCCCCAACAACAAATCACAATGCACCTCCTCCGGCCGGCCACCGCCACAATAACCACCTTCACCACCACCACCTCTTCCTCTGCTTTCCTAATCGCCTCTCACTCCTCCTCCCCACTCTCTCTCTCTACCCTCCCCACCCGCACCGCCTTCCCTTCCTCCCCCTACTACCACACCAAACACTCCTCTCTCTCCTCTCCCCAGAAAATGAGCAGCTGGCTAGGCAAGCTCGGCTTCGGTGCTCGCTCCCCCACCGAATCCCCCACAGACCCCTCTCTCTCCTCCTCCATCCCCCAATCGCCCGACACCGATCCCCCCGCAGCAGGCCAAGAGTTCGCCCAATTCGGCGCTGGGTGCTTCTGGGGGGTAGAATTGTCTTTTCAGAGGATCCCAGGCGTCACCAAAACGGAAGTGGGGTATACCCAGGGGTACGTGGACAAGCCGACGTACAACGACGTGTGTTCCGGCACGACGGGGCACTCGGAGGTGGTTAGGGTTCAGTATGATCCAAAGGAGTGTAGTTATGAGACCTTGCTTGATGCGTTCTGGGCTAGACACGACCCTACCACGCTTAATCGTCAGGTGGGTTTGTTGAATTTAGGGTTCTAGTGGCTGAATTCTGTGTTTTTTCGTTGTTGAATTTTGATGGGTTCTGATTGAATTGCTAGATAATTGAGTTGGTATTTGCCTCTTCTATATTTTTTTGATAACCTGTGTCACGCCAGCTTTCATGCACCTCGACCAATCCGACTAATCCCGGAGCCCAGGACACACCTCAAGTGTCCCAAGGTTTGGAACGTTTTGGCCTTTGTGAGATTCGACATGTGACCTCGGGGGCAACCGGGCAAACCTTTTAGTTGTTGTGTCATACGCACTCAGCCAAACCCCTTGGAGCCCCAGACAAACCTCAAGTGTCCCAGGGTTTGGAACGTTTTGGCCTTCGTGAGATTGATATGTGACCTCTGGGGCAACCGGGCAAGCCTTTTAATTGTTGTGTCGTATACACTCGGCCAAACCCTATTGGGTTTTTGTATTTGTGGTTTTTGGGAGGTTTGATATCTTTATCTCTGACTCTGAGTCACAGCCAAACTCGTTTTCGGTCTGCTTTGCATTACATGTTTTGGGGAGGAAGAGGCTCGTGTCTAGGTGAAAGACAAAAGTTCTTCTATTCTGCTTATTAGTTGTTTACACCTCGTTTGTTGGGTTGTTTCCTAGCTTATTGCCTTTGTGTTTTAGACGGATTTTGTACGTAGCTTGTCATGAATGAATGTCATTGTGTGGAGAAAAGCAAACAAAACAAAAGCAAGTATAGGGCTTCTTATAGGGCTTATCGGGTATCTTGGTCAGTCAATCTATTTTAAGGGCTTGATTTTGAGGGCTTTAGATTGTTGATATTTTGGGTTTGTTTTTTGATGAGTTTTCGTTGATTATATCTGGAGATAAGAGTGTTCCATTGACTATTTGTTGGACTTGGTTCATGTGTGTTTACGGTTTTTTCGAATAAGTATGAGTGTTTACTCGCTGACTAGGAAAAGGAACTACGACGTTTTGTTCGATTCTAATTTGGACTTTGAGGTGTCTTCTGAGATCAAGTTCATTGGTTGGTTGTGGTTTTTTTCTTTTCCTTTTTGGGTGGATGGGTAAAATTTTATACAAGGAAAGAAGTATATAATCAGTGATGGCATACCCTCCGCGAAAGCAAAGATCAAACTATTCTTAGGAGACTAAAGGGAAAAAAGTAGGGGACTAATGCTGCTGGAAAATGAAATGAGGAATTGTACACTTTGTACAAAGGAGGACACTGATTCAGCTGACTCTAACAGAATGAAATATGACAGTACAAAAAACACGTTCTTTACTTTGCTTATATGTCGTGTAGGCCTAGTCACTGAAGTGGCTTCAAATCTGGTACTTCTGTGGCATTCAGATCTAGTACTTACTTCTAGGTTACTTTGAGATGGGCTTTCTGCTTAGCAAACCTTCACATGAATAATGCTGAAAGTTGAACTCCTTTGGGGGACTAGCATGTACGTTTTACACCCAAATAACACTCTTATGGCTACCTTTGTGGCATCCAAATTAATACCACATGAGCAATTTCGCAAGTTCAGCTCAATCAGGGATTGGCATGTACAAGAGAGAGTATCCAACGTCGCACAAGAAGAATTATTTTTTCCTCGTCAAGACTACTGTCTGGTCACTAGGGCCACTTTAGGATATTAAATACTAGGGGAAATTGCCCATTGGTTCCATTTCTTTGGCTTCAGCTTCAGATTCGCACTTTGTTTTCATCCTTCCTTTTCCCAATCCATAACATCTCAATCCTGTATTCCTCCAAGGGGAATGTGTGAAATCACGTGAGATATAGAGGAATGTCTGTCTGTTCCAAGTGTTGGTCTGTCTGTCTAAAGGCCCTTGGTCCCACTTTAAATGTCTCTAGCGCAGCTAAATAAAAAAAATAGATAACCCTTTCACATACTCTATGTTGTTTCTTTCCAGTAATGTAAGAGGATTAGCACACCCATACTGACCCCATCTTGAATGACTTTTACTTCTCATCCTAACAGCTCACCTTCATTTGGACAGGGGAACGACGTTGGAACCCAATACAGATCTGGAATTTACTTCTACACACCCGAGCAAGAAAAGGCTGTGTTGGAATCAAAAGAGAGACAGCAGAAGATCTTAAACAGGAAGATTGTTACGGAGATTATGCCTGCAAAGAAGTTCTACCGAGCTGAGGAGTACCACCAGCAATACCTTGCAAAGGGGGGTCGATTTGGCTTCAAGCAATCTACTGAGAAAGGCTGCAATGATCCAATTCGATGCTATGGCTAGGTTGCTTACGGTTCAAGGGTGCCACCATCGTTCTGGTATCAGATATATGTTTGTTAATAGGCTTGTCATTGTACTTTCTTGGTATGGCTGATCTATCTTAGTATATATTTTGGATTCGTGCTTCATAGGAACAACTTGAGAATGCACCTGCTAATACTAAGGCTTGTTATTGTTTCTAGTAGTTGGGTTTCAGCTTCAACTTTGTGTTAGCACTTTGTGCTCCGATATCGAGTTTGCTAGGGTTGGCACACTCATGCATGTTGCAGAACTGTCATCCTGAGACTTTTATGTAGCCATGTATTGTCATTTTAATGAAGTCAATGCTGTTTTCCTGGTTACGTTGACAAGGAAATGGCTTCTAATTTGCTGATTATTGGATATGTAGGTTGAGATGAGATGCTAGTATTGAAAAATGTCATGACTAGTTTCTGCAGTTTGGAATAGGGTGGGCATCGTGTCGTGTCATCTCGTGTTTGGATCTGAATTATCTCAACCCTAACCAGACCTGTTTAGCTTTTCGTGTTATCGTGTCATGTCATATTTGTGTTTCGTGTTAAAAATAGCCGATCCTAACTTGCTAACTTCGTGTCAGATTTGTGTCGTGTTATCATGTCCTTTAATAAATTCCTGTGTCGTGTCGTATCAGAATTCTCTCAATCCTAACCCGAGCTGTTTAGCTTTTCGTGTTATCGTGTCATATCATATTCATGTTTCATGTCAGAATTAGCCAACACTAACCTTTTAACTTCGTGTCGTGTTGGAAATTCCCACCCCTAGTTTGGAACTGCTTAAGCTATGGAAAGTTGAATCCTTGGACCAATTACACAATTCACTTGCCATCACACCAACTCTGTATGTACACTTCAAATAGGTCAATTGCCCCAGCCTAAAATTGGATTACTTAGGCATGAGCCACATGAGCTCCTAGTAGTTTACTGGCCGAGCAAAATAGGTTGTTGGGAGACCAACAGAAGCTTAAGTTTCATTAGAGACATACACGTGGGTAGAACACCATCTGGTAATACAAGGTTTTCATAAGGCTGATTATGGGATGCCATTCACGCACGAAAAGATTTGTTTAAGACCACATTCATACTATAGAAAATCACGAACTCAAGATCTTTCATCTCACAAAGTTCCTGAGAAATGTAGCCATAGGCATGTAGGTTCAGGGGTGGACCGACTACGCAAACATACAACTCACTTTTTGGACATATTGTGTCTGTGAAAACATTGAATGTACATTGCCTTACCCTTGCAAGCAGAGATGTTTCAGCGACATGAACCCTTGACCGCCAGGTATATAGAAACAAGGTACGAAATGACATATAGTATGTATTCCAAATGAAAATTTTAACTCCTAGAATGCATTGAAAGAAAACTAGTGAAGAGGTGACACAGTTTTTCACTCTTGATTCAAGAGTGCAAATAGGACGGTTTGGTCTGGATTGGATTGGTTTGGCAGTTACTTCTGTATTCTTGAACACCCCTCCAAGATGTTGACTGCACGAACTGGCTTCACCTCTTTTCCTTGAGAAGTATCATCGGTAGCCAAATGTTGTGACTTCTTCAAAACTTTAGACTTCTTTGGCATGCCAACATTTCCTCCATTGACTTTCGGTTGCCCGGCCAATCTATCCAAATCAAACTCATAAACAAATTTTCCATAATTCCCCCTTTCTTGCCTACATTTGGTCACCATATACAGCCCATAGTAAGTAAACGATTTCTGTGACCCTTTTGTCGTCTTCAAAATAACCCTGATAGGGATCTCATCCTCCATATTATTTTTCAGGGCCAGATTTCCTCGTACAAGCTTTTGATCTTCGGGGGGCTTATTGATAATATTTGGATTTCCTCCTGGACCACAAAATATCAGATGATCATAAGATTCAGCTCCAATTTTTTTAGGTAATTTAGCCCCATTATCGCCATAACGACCGGACTTAACAATGCTTGTGGCGATCTTTTTCCCATTTATCTCCATGTAATCAATTCCATTTCGGAATTTGCGATGGAGGCCGACAACAACGAGTTCAGCCCGAAATTGGAAACTGTCACCAATTTCTATCCCCGGGACAGGTCCTATTAACTTTTCAGTATTCACCCATTTTTGTTGCTTTTTAAGAAGCATCGCTGCTTCCTCATAAAGCTGGCAAGAAGCCTTTCTTTGTTCCTTTGCCTGTGCCTTGTTTTCATTTGAAAGCATCCTAAACTTCTCTTTGAACAGATTCAGAACATCCCTCACTATACTTGGACTAACATCTTCTTGGACTTTCACATCATTTGGTTTTCTGCCTACAAGAATAGGGATCTCGCTTCCTTTCTCCCGAGAAGATTTTGTGATATCCGGACTCTGCAATAAAACTGCATCATCCTGTATAACTTCATTTTCGGTAGTTTTTCCTCCAATGCACTTGGTGTCTGTTCCACAGCGGCTACGTTGAAAAGACTTGATGCGCACTTTATCCACCATATGCCTTAAAGAAGTCCCTCCGAGCTGCTTCTCGAAATCATACCAATCTTGAATTGGCACTTCCTTTCGTACCCCATCAGTTCTTTTTGTGTCAACAACTTTCATTTGTTCCACTCCGCGCTTATAACCTAGAACCTTATCGGAATCCAAAGTAACATTTCGCTTTCTAAAGCATGAAGGAATTTCACGACAGGCAGAGACCCCTTTCCCGATCTTTTGGGGTGGATATTTACAAACACCCGGAAGAGTATGAGACGAGAATTTGGAAATATCCAACGTAGTGACGGGTTCAGCCTTGGTCATGTTTGCCTGCACATCAATCGGTTTAGGCTGATCTGGGGTCTTTACCAACACTTCGACGTCAGTGTCCACCGTCTCCCATTGCCGAAGAGCTTCAACATTGGCATTTGACATCATTGGCTTGGTAATTTCACGTTCCATATCACTTGGTTCCGAATTCTTGGAATTTCCAACCGGTTTGGTATTCCCCTCTTCACCAACTTCTGTTCCAGTTGATCTTGCATCGACCTGAGGGGCACGATCACCCAAGTATGGTGGGAACTGACGGCTTACCTTCCGACACTTGTAGTTAGGGGGATAGTCACTGAGCTTTGGGAGAGGGCGTTTTCCGGAAGATGAAGTCATTTTTTGGCAGTTGAGGCTTGTCTTCAAGATTGATCCCAACCAAAAAGGGTGATTACCCCCAGAACTAGGCAGGAAAGAGAAAATAAAAAACCACCAATCTCATTACATTTGAATAAGGGAATTGAAAACAGAAAAGCATATTATACTGGCATAAGCTCAAATGCAAGCAGAAAATCAAAATAAAGGGACATGTTATATATACATTAGAGACTTAGAGTTCAATTTTGTTCACCAACTTTGCTTATTACCTACGTAGCATGAATACGGACACAGGTACAGATGTTAGAATAAGACATGGCAGGGGACACTCACACGCATACGAGACACGATAATTCTAAAAAAAAATGGGCAATTCTTTTAAACGATTGTTTTAGATATGCAAACTTACACTGTCACCATTAAATATTTGGGTTAAGACGCCTATTTTAATGCATTCTCGACCCATGTTTTGTGAGATTGCTCTATATTTTTAGGTTTAGACTCTAATCAAATGCATCATTTTGAAGTTCTAAATACCATCAGCATGTCCCCAACGGTTCTCGGCATATATCCCATCACAAACAATAACATTTAGCAGACATGCCATGTGACGTGTCCTATAAGTGTCTTGGCGTGTCCTATACGCGTCATCGTGTGTGCCCGGCTTGTTGCATGTCCCCGGAATGTCTCACATGAATACGACGAGCTCTAGGAGTGTCGGTGCTACGTACCCCGTTACTATTTTATCTGTTAATGCCCTGTGGTGGGCAGTGTTCACCCCAACACGAAACATGTTCCCAGTATACAGACACACACAAACACACATGCAAAGGAATCAACTGAAACCCAGGCAAAACAAACCCAAAACCCATTAACTAGGTTACATTTCAGATAGAAAAAAAGGGGAGAAAAATAGAAGCCGATTGATCATACTTTGTAAACAAGTACACATTAAAGCAGAGCAGAAAGTGGAAATCAAGCTATTCATTCAAGATAGAAAAATACTTCACGGCTATTTATTCAAGAAAGAGGACTGATGCAATGTATTCAAGTGATTAATCATGCTGTACAAATGAACAAGTACTACCAGAAAAATCAAAAAGGAAATGAGACAAACTCACTTAAGACGAGAAGTTAATTGAAGATTCAAGCTAAAATGTGGACAAGAATGGCTTACTTCAGAAGGGTCTTTCTGCGTTTGGAAGCCAAAAACAAAGTGAACTTAACTAGGGCTTGAAGAACACTAAAGAAACTGTGAAGTGGGAGGAGTGGTGGATCGTGGTTTTCTTGGTTTCTTGGGGGTGAGAAACCTCTTTAAGGCGGTTACTTGTAGCTGTAGCTGTAGGGCCCAGATATTTTTTTAGAGGCCCTTGGGTTGGAAATAACACACCGAGTTAGGGGTGTAAAGAAAACCGGGAGAACCGAACAGAACCGAAAAGCCGGACTGAACCGTCCGGTTTAGTTCGGTTTTTCATTAGAATCGGTTCGGTTTCTAAAATTCTGTGAAATTTTTTTCGGTTCGGTTCTCAGTTTAGTGAATGTCCTGAACCGGTTTTTTCCGGTTCACTCAAAAACGTTTCTGAACTGGATCGATTTCACCCCTACACCGAGTAACCTCTTAGGTATGTATGATATGAAAATCAAGAGAAATCATTGAAGCAAAAATAATTTCGATTGGAGAACTGACTGAGAGATTTAATTTGATGTCAATAAATTTTAAAAATTATGTATAAAAGTACTTTAGTTTTTTTTCCAAAAACTACTCGTGTTTCTCATAATGGACTTTTTTAGGAAGAGAGAAGAAAACAAAATAAGAATGACTTGCCAACATTTTTACGTTTGTTATGTACAAGTATTAGTTTTGAATGTCATAGCGGCTTAGATACCGGTTTCTCTACTAGTATGATATGCACAAGTACTGGTGAGATACCATGTACCGTCTCGGATTTACCGTAACAGATATTTTAATTAAATAATGTATACTTATATACTTACAGGATTATGATAAGCAATTACTAATATATACTCTCTCCTTTGCTACATTGAGATGAAAACCACTCGAGAAAAAAATAAAGGAGCACATCGAAAGCACTAAAGAGAAAAAGCTGCTCTGCTTAAGGTGCAGACTGCTACACAAGCTAGGCTCTAGGCTATATAGGCTGTGATACATATTCGGTATAGCAGAACCAATAATGATAGCGTATAACAAAAATCTCTAACATAACTCCAACACATTCACATGAGTATAAAGTGTGTGTGAGCTCCACACATTAAATGAGTGTATTGGAGCCATGTTAGATACTCCCTCCATCTGGATTTGTTAGTTCATTTTGGGAATTCGAGCCATTTTTCAAATGGTTATATCTTATAATTTACAATGTTTTATGTAATTTAAAAAAATTGTCTTCTAAAACTAATCGAGATCTATCAAACAAGATCCATATTGAACATAAAATTACTTACCAATTTAAAGATATCACTAATTTTTTATCTGGATGTAACAGAACGAGAGACAAACAAATCTGGACGGAGGGAGTACTTTTGTTGCACCTCTATCATTTTTGATAACCAAACTGGACTCTCTCGAAATTCCCTCTCTCTCTCTCTCTCTCTCCCTCACACACACACACACACTCGTTCCCCTCTGCTTTTCCTTTCTTATCTGGCACCACTTCTCTCTACTGATGACCGATAAGTAACCATGACGATCTGGTACGCTGAAAAAGATGCCGATGTTGGAAATTTCACAAAATTTTGGATGAATGAAACCAGGGCGTTCCGGAGGGTCTGATGAGGCAACCGAACGGTCTACTCCGGGTTCAATGAATCTGGACGAAGTGTTTAATTTTCAGCGATTTTCGAGTGGTTGATACCCCTCATGAATTAAGGTTAATGGAACGTTTTCAAATTGGGAGTTACAGCAGAATCAATCCAATTCATTGTGAAAATTTTTATTCAGATTTTATGTTTGGGGGGGGTTCACCTATCAATTGCGAGAATTGATTCCCGTATTGATTTCAGAGGCTCCTCCTTCACCTATAAAAAGGCAGCCTTGCTTTTGCTTCTGTAGATCAGTAATTCGTGTTTCTCTCAAAGCTCTAAAACTTGTCTGAGAGAGAGAGAGAGAAAGAGGCAGATGCTACTAAGTTCACCGAGGCAACCAACAAAGGTGTTTCAACAGTTTGTGGTGGTTGTCGTTTTATCCTGGGACGAAGATCACAGTGTATCTTACAACACTCACGCTAGGCGGAGAATCTTTGTTAAGGACACTATGGTATCACACATGACTCAGCCGCTTCAGTTTTTGCTATATAGTTTGTATCTAGTTCTTAATTTGCATTTGATATTCTGTAATTTCAATTTTTATTTATCAATGAAATTATTCTCTGGATAAGTATTTGCCGCATTTTTTCCCAACAACCGGTACATTGGAACATTCCGAGAATGGCCAAAAAGTTAGCTGGAACAGAATTAAAAGATCAAAGTATGTACCGGTTGGTACATAACGATAATAACAACCTTGGTTGTCATTAAGATGTGGTATCGTCAGAGATAATATTACAACTCATCTCCACTAGAGGAGCCCAACAAGTAAAAATTTATGACCAAAAGCAAAAACAAGTTTAACGAAAAAACACCGAACTATTTTTTTTCGTCTTTAGTGTAGTCCGATAGGAACTTTTTTCAACTTCGGTCAATATTTTTTTGCTTTTCTGATTCATTTCGTTGAGACGAATGATTGATAAAAGGATGAAAACTTGGACAAAAAAAGAAAAGATCCGAAAAAAATATTTAAGCAAAAATTTTGGAAGAATTTGCAAGTTAAGCAATTAAAGGCAAAGAGTGTAATTTTTAGTGAGGGGCCTTGGGCAAACATAGAATAGGGTGTAATTTGTTCGATTTGGTGATTTTTGGCATTTCCCAGGACCAAACCGAACATTTCGGTGTCTAAATATATAAACCGAAACCAAATGGTTTGATATTTAGTTTGGTTTCGTTCGTTGGTATACAGTTCGACCAGTTTGTTTGGTTATATCGATTTGGATCGAATATATTAGTTGGTTTTGGATCACTAGATTTTTTGTTATCTATTATTGGGTCAAAATATTCACAAACTTGGATTAAAACTCCAACATAAGCATGTGCAAGCGTCGAAATAATAATTATAACACAATACTCCCTCCGTCCCTTTTTAAATGTGTTACTTCGTAAATCCAATTTATTAAAGAAATATATCATTACACCTTTCACATCAACTTTTTCCTCCACTTTACACTTTTCACATCAACTTTTACCCCTACTTTCCAAAATTATCCTCCACTTTTACCCATTAACTCTTTACCCACTAACTTTTCAAAGGGCAAAATGATAATTGTACAAACTTTTACCCATTAACTTTTCAAACCACACACTTATTTAGGGGACAGCCCAAAATGGAAATGTCTACATTTAAAAAGGGACGGAGGGAGTAACAGTTAGGCTCAACAATAATTGTAGCTCAAATATGGTACTTCGGGTAATGGGTTATTCTATTGATAAATGTACACATAATAATACATCTCTACATATTATGTAAAAATAACTTTGTTTGTGGAGGTGGGTGGAGGATTGGCACTGGATCCGCTTCCGTTCGTAGGATCATCACTAGATTTGCTTCTTAATGCCTTTATCTTCGTCGTTGGAGAAATTAGGAAACTGTTGCCCACGTCGACTAGATTTGAGAGACAGAACTCAAATCTAAAACACCAGATCTGGGTCTTCGTAATCCATAAATGATGGGGAGAGACGAATGGAAGATCTTCTTTCCATATAGAGAAAGTCTTAATCATTTCGCTATCATGGAGTTAGGAGGGGAGAGAAGATAGACTGGAATAGTAAGGGATTTAACGGGGAGAAAGAAGGAATAATATGAGTAGAAACGAGAGGGGGAAAGAAGAGGGGTGGAACCTACCTCCCAAACACTCTCTTTACCTCACTTGTGAGAGTCTGCTCCGCCAATAAGGCGCCACTTGATCTTGCTTAATTGCCACAGTTTGGCTAGGCCCTTAGGCCCGTCTAATGGTTGAACCATGTTAGCTGAATTGTCTTATCAAGACAATTGGACCTTTCCTCTCCCACCTCAAGCCACTGTCTTTGCCGAGTCCTCACCTTTTGGCCACCACTTTCGGTTGTTCTACCTTGATCTTCCTCGATAACTCTCAATCTTATGTATTCCCTCTAATCCTAAGACTATCCCCACCTCCTGTAACCGCTTTACATAACTAATTAACTAACCTCTACCTACTCTAATAGCTCCATTCTAGCCATCCCTTAACTTGAAAATAGTGTAAAAATTACCAAACAGTGCCCAACTGGCTAGAATCATTGAATTATAACATATTATTGGACTGTTTTTGGGTTGCCTAGCTAGATAAGTTTGTCCAACTCTTAACCTAGATAGAAGTTAAACAATTGGTACTCTTAACCTAGGGTTAAGGTTGTGTCAGGTAACCATCAACACCGCCCTGACCTGTTTAGGTTAGTGTGCCACCTCTTGTGATCCTTACACACATGTTATCAAGGTATCAATCCATGTATGGCAGTATGGGGTTGGCATGACAATAAACTCTCCTGAGTACCTCTAGTCTGTATGGGAATTGCGTGTAACAAAACCTCAACTATTTCATAGGGCTATCCATGGATTGGTTCCGAACGGATCGGTTCGGTTCTCAATCTGATCCGCTCGTGGCAGATTGTAGTTTGTGCATCCGCAACTCATCCGTGAGTGATATATGGATGGGTCAGTTAGGTTACGAATTGAGCAGATCGGGCGAATTTGACAGATCAAAGAAGGATTAAAGGCGGATTGGGCGGATTGAACCCGAACTGAACCCAACCGCACCGCATCTGGCAAAATAAAAATATCATGATCCTCATCCATCTATAACATACCTAAGGTGGGTTCGCGGACAGTTCGATTTGGGAGGATTGAGCGGATTGGGCGATCCGCTGGGCAGCCCTACTATTTCATGTGGATCCTTTAGAGACAGAAACGATGAATCTTGCGATTGATTGACATACTATGATTCTCTCTTTGTCGGATACCTAGTTATCTCAAAAAAAAAAAAAAAAAACCCCAAGGTCCTTCTTTTGTCAGACACCTGGTTATATAAAAAAAAAGAAGCTTTGATCCATTCACCCTTTGTATAGATGTTTTGGATATCTTTGAATATCCTACTTCATTCCTAGTGCGAAAAACAAATCTAGTAAGAAGAGTGTTGAACTTTAATTCAACTAAATTACTAGTAGGTTAAACATAGTCATAGAACCAAAGAAAAATAAAAGAAGCAAACTTACCTAATGCTTCTAGTCGACAACAATGAAGCACATATGATTCACCCTCTGTGTTCCAGACCTACAACCTCTAGCCTCCCGCCGCCGCTCCAGTTTCGTGCAACTAAGTTATGAAGAGAAAAAGTGGAATACTTTAAACCCTAACTGCCTTTTTATAGCCAAGGGTCTTGATTTATTTGGAATCCTAATTAAATTGGGACTTGAGATTCCCGTAGTGACCCAAGTCACTACAATTCCACAATGACCTCAATTGTGGGCCATTCAAGACCTTCATTTGGGATCAGAACCGTTCATCTTTTCAGGAATATTGAGTATATTATGGATACATAAAATTATACTCATCGGGGATTGGTAGACACACAATTAAAACAAAATTGTCTTATAATTCATTATGTAAATGATATGAACTAAATGGTATTTGACCATAATGATCTACTTAACATTTCCGACAAATTGAATGGTTCCGATCCTAAATACATATCATGGAGGAACCACAGTTAATGTCACTACGGAGGTGTAGTGACTTAGGTCACTACGGGTACCCAAAATCAATTAAATTGGAACTCTATCGTTAATTTGGAAGCTTTTGAAACCGACTTTGATTTGAAATTTGAATTACGCTCCAGCACGAAGTTCCCATAACTAGGATTCTTTGAGGAATTGATATGGTGCGACAAATAAAAAATATGGTCCAGTTTTTATTCTTTGTTTGCACCAGTCATGGATGGACACGTAGATAATTGAAGCTGCGTATACAACGATCTTTACGCTACGTGGCGTTACTTGATTGGATTTTAAAGTCAATAGCGGTCCAATAAGAAGAATCAAGATTGAAATGAATTAGTAGATACAAAAATATATGGAATCATTTTGGAATCAGGAATGTTTCTAAACCGAGATATCGGAATTCCTTGATGAACAAGTTAGAGCATGTCCAACCCAATTAAGTACTATCCATCCAACTACCAAAATCCTCTGTTTGTAAAGAAACCTTGTTTTAATAGGGGTATATTAGGTATAAAAATCTATGCGCAAAAGATAATTTTTTTTATTCATAAATCGGTAATAGAGAAAATTACTATTCATATTCTCTCCGATTACAAATCCCCTATTTTTGTCTCTAAAATTAGTATAATTCATAAAAAAAATCCTTATTTTAATAGTCAGTTTGGGGTATCCAAACCCAAATACAATAATGAGAGACATAGGCGGCTCCACATAGGAGTTTGGGTGGTCACTTGAACACCTTAAAAAAAAAATTGTTTAGAATACATGTAATTTTTGGGTTTTATTTTAGTTTATCACTTGAATACCCTACGCATAAATATTTAGAAATTTATTGGCCGGTCCAATTATTTGGAATTTTGGCCCACCGGGTCCTGGGTTAAAATTTATTGCTGGAGAGGTCCTGAGGCACAAATATGGTTGGAGATTTTACTTTTTTGCCCATCCTTCTCGTCGATACTCTTTGTTTTTACTAACCATTTAGACACTTTCATAGGGTACCCTAGGATTTTAAGCACTTTCATAGGGTACCCTAAATTTAGAATGTACATTTTAGAATTTAGATCGTACATTTTAAAATTTAGACCGTATATTTAGAATTTAGACCGTACATTTTAGAATTTAGACTGTATATTTAGAATTTAGGGTACCCTACAGTTTAGGGTACCCTAAATTTAGAATGTAAATTTTAGAATTTAGACCGTATATTTAGAATTTAGAATGTACATTTTAACACTCAAAATGTACATTCTAATTTTCAAAATGTACATTCTAATTTTCAGAATGGGGGTAATTTCGGAAGAAAAAGTGTAAAACTTATATCCAGGACCTAGTGAACTATGCGCATTATTTGTTTCGGACCTTACAAGCTATAACACATGTTTATAGGACCGGTGCACAAAACTCTAATAAATATTTGAACACCGAACCCAAAAAAGTTTTGACCAACTAGCCGCAAACAATCAGCCCAAAAACCAATCCAGTGTAAACAACCCAATTAAAAGCCATATGCAGCTCCATAGCTTCCCATAAATTGTCAATTGAACAAGCTAAACTGTTTTGTACTGTATTTTCTAACACATGTAATAATCTAATTATCTTGGGTTTGTTTGAGCACTTAATCCTTCACTATGACTATTCATTGATCCATGAAATTCATAATCGAAGACCTAATATATTAGCTCAAAAAAAATACGCACTCTTAATGATAAAAATTTAAAAAATAGATAGAGAAAAAAGTGTCTATTGGTATTGATTTCGTGCTCTGCCTTTTCTTTGAACAACAATCAACTTTGTATCTACAAAACGAGAGCATGTGTAAAAAAAAATAAGTGTAAACCTATTCGCTACAATTTCCTACAGTAAAAACTAGGAGTAATGTTTATGTGCCCATTTAATATTGTTTGGCCTAAATATAAAATTCACCTAAGAAAATGCAATTGTGACATCCTATGTATTTTTTTATTATTTGTTCCCATTATTCACATTAATATATAAAATTTTGTGTATCTATGGTTGGTTAATAAATTCAGTAGAGTTAAGGTAATTTTTGAACACCCTAATCAAAATTCCTGGAGCCGCCACTGATAAGAGACCTTGGCAATTGGCATGTTAGCCAATTTTGATCAATTTGGCCGATTTTAGCGATTGATTTCGGATCCTGTCTGTTGGTTTTTGTGTAATTGTTGTGTTGTCCTTTGTCCTTTTTGGTCTTTTAACCTCTTTTGCGGAAATTATCTGGATGCTTTTCCAGACTTTTGAGACTTTCCTATCCCCAATTTTGGCCTAAAACATGATATGGGTACCCCACACTGGCGTACCTGAAATACACACCAACGCATCTCAACCGTCCTAAAGTTTTTTTCGATGTTCTGGATTTTAACTAAACTATTCGCGCGAAGAGTTTAAACACTTCGCGTGAATAGTTTGTTTAAAATCCGAAATATTGATTTCTGAGACGGATGGTTGGGATGCGTTGGTGTGCGTTTGGGGTACGGGAGTGTGGTGTATCCATAGCGGCGTTGTTTTGGCCGGATTCAGGGGTACCATTGATCACCCCACTGGAGAGTGCATCCGTGGGCTTGTGCCCTGGATTTTTGGGAGGATTTTTTTTTCCTTCTTGTAGAAGGATATAAATTGGTACGTCACTTTTTGTATGCAAAAAACTAATTACTACTCTTGGGGCATTATCTTACAATGTGATTCTCCTGCGCATATTATGTAGGACTCAAGACTAAATATAGGTTTTACTTTAATATGCGATGAAGGCCCATAAAAAAAGTGACGGAGAAGGGAGTTGCGATATCACATGGCAATGCCCCAAAGCCACTAAATAACTAATTACTCACAAACAAGTCTCAATTCACTAAATTTTTGCCTCAAAACTACATGTTTACGGACCCCAGACTTCAACTGACTCCAACCCCAAACCTCTCCATTGAAAGCCAATGAGTACAACCAAATAGGCTAAGAGACACATCCAAGGGCGGAGGGACCATAGGGTTGAGGTCAATTTTTTTTTTTTTGGGTCGGCAACTGCAAGGCATTAGCCATCTCTCATGGGGTGGCACCCCACCCAAATTCCCAATTCAAAAGTGTATAAGCTAAACTCCCAAACAAAAATTGTATTTAAGTTATTTTATTTTAGAGTCAATAGTAGATGATTTTCGAGATTTGAAAACATGTCGAGTTGCATTTTAATAGAATATTAAGCTACTTTTGTTCTCTTTTTTTTTTTAATAGATGCTCAATCTTAAAAAATGTATTTTTGACTTTTTCTTTGACTATAACATGCAAAGATATTTATAGTTATTTTTTTTACTTATTTTTTAAGTAAGAAATAGAAAGATATTTGATGTTAATTTTTTTTTCTGTAATAACTCGGCTCCTCTTGATTCTCAATCCTGGCTCCGCCACTGGGCACATCTGTCCATAAAATGTAAGTCAAGCGAGAATCATTTCAAATGAAAATTAAGACATGTTAAATACATTAAGAAGAAATTTTTTGTTACTGATATTTATGAATTGTGTCTTCACGGCCCAATTTTCTCGCTACACCACTGAGAGCATGCGGACCATTCAAAAATATTTTGGACAGACTAGATTTTTCCATAAAAGACTTAACTCTTACATGGAAAAATCTAGACCGTGGACTGCCGAAAAGGACGGCTCGGATGTGTTAACCAGCACTCCCGAGTCCGGTTTGGCCTAAGCCTCTGTCCACTTGCTTGGGGCTTTTTTTGGTAATTTCGTGTTTATCTATTCCCATGCAGTAGCAGTTACTCAAGTTGTACAGGTCGAGAGTTGGTAGGAGGGTGTCAGGCCACTCAAAAGAAAATACTGTACTATCTAATCTATGATGGATAGCCTACTATAGGTATGGTAGAGTAGGGTACTTGATTGTTCTAGATTTCTGGCCTTGGCCCTTGGGAGGCAGCCAACCACAAGAATGAACTAAACTACTTTAGCAAAGTGACCGATGAATTTCGGGTTGCTTTGTTAATAATTTTATATTTTTGAAGTTTTTCTCATCGAAACGAATCAATAAATTGTAAAAAAAATACTGTAGAACTAACAAATACAAATTATTTGAAATAAAAAAAGAAATCATTTTGATTTATTTAGCCAAAGCAATAATCCAGACTTTTTAATACATTGTTAGATTACATTGCGACAACCATTGGACCCAACTAGGGGTACATATTTTTAGGACCAAAAAATGAACAGAATGCAACGAGGGACTCACTTTTGGGTCCCATACGAGCAATCGAACCGTTCATTATTCTTAGAACATTTTTTCCGAGAGGCCCTAGAAAATTTCAGCTCAATCGGACGGTTAGAAGTGCTTAAATCCAAGTCCCACTGTTTCAATCAAAATTTGGAAAAATATTCTAAGAATAATGAACAATTTGGATAATTCGTGTGGAACCCAAAAGTGGATCCCCGAGAATGCTCGGTGCATTTTTTGGACACCATGGTTATGTACGCATAGGTTTTCCGACAACCAATTGCTAAAGTTTCTTTCAAATTAAAAATTTGCATAAAAATATTAGGTGTGCTATTTTAAAATTTCAATGTGACGATAGGTTTGGTACTCTCTTCATCTATTTTTAAACGCTCCTTTTAAAAAACGTACATTTTGTAAAAATTAAAAAAAAACATCCATTGAAATTTTGAAAAGCTTTTGATCCATTTTAAAGTACTGAATTAGCACTCTAATTTGATATATAAAATAAATTTAAAATCCTAAAAAAGAGTATGTTTGACCATTTAAAATTGCATGAATTCTTATACTGACATTTAAAGAATGACAGAGAAAATATTTGCAAAATACGCGAAACAAATATAAATTTTGCTAAAACATTCTCTTGATATATTTTCAAACTAGGACCCTTGAAATGTAAGTTAGCTACAAAGTAAAATTAATACATATGAAATAATCCAAAATAAAGTAGCCTGAAAAGAGATATAACTACATGGTGGTAAAATAAAGCAGCCCCTAGTTAGCTAAAGATTTGGGTCTTGTGATTTGGTAAAAAAGCAAAAAATGGTTTTTTAGTTTTTTCGTTTTGTCTTTATTCAAAAAAATTTAATATTTGTTAGTTCTGCGTTAAATTTTCGTGGTTTATAGATTCATCTCGATAATCCAAAAAGTATAAAATTATGGTTGAAACTAATTTTTTTAAAATAAAGCCAAAATTAAACCAATAAACTAGTTTATTTTTTACTTTATTCAAAAAAATATTAATTTTAACTATAATTTTATACTTTTTGAATTCGATGAAAACTTGATATGCAAAACTAACAAATGCAAAACAAAAATTAAATAAAAACAAATCCAAAAAACCAAAAAACCTATTCTATGCTTTTTTGCCAAAGCTCCATGCACTACAAGTACAAGAGAAAATCAAATTGCTCCTTCTTGCTTTGCCTTTGCTGGATTGCTTCTTGCTTCACCTTAGATCTGACGCTGCGTTTCTGCCAGTTTCCAGTTCCAGGTTTGTACTATCTAAATTGCGTCAGTAAAATCAACGATTCTTTACTGCAAGCTTCAGCTTTGCGTTTTCCCTGTACATTGACTGGTCACTGTTGTCAGCTTTCATGTACTATATGCTTTGAAAGTGCTTTTTATTTTTGCTAGCATCACTCTCCTTCCCGAGGCTATGAAAATTTTCACATATCCAAGCTGTCTTCTTTGGCAAAAAAAAGTTTAAACCGATTTTTTTATTTATTCATTTTCTCTTTATTTATTAATTTATTTACATTTGAAGACATTAATCACCATGCTCGGTTCAGGGTTTCCAAAACCAGTTTTTACTTTTGTCGTGGGGTCCCCACAAGGCATACTCCTTTTTTTTCTCTCTTCTCAATTTCTAGAAACACTATTCTAGTACTATATCTTGTATGAGATGGGTCCATGAGGCCTACTTTGAAGACCTATACAAATGATCCGTGCCATTCGTTAATTTTTTAAATAATTTTTTGAGTCACTTCTAAAAATCAACTCATTTGATAATTTATAAGTGGTTGATCCGTCTTCATCCGAGCAGTTTTTCATGAAATATACATCATACGGTTTATATGAAAAAACTGCTCGGATGAAGCCCTTCCCGGTCATTATTTTGCCGAATCTTCGCGTAGGCCATTGAAAACACATTTTAAACACATCCAACGGTTCGGATCCCGACTATTTGGCCGGGAAATGGCTGAGAGAGGAGAGGTCCGGATTTTTTTAAAGTCAGGGAGTCCTGACTTGATCCGGCTCTCATATATATATATATATATATATATATATATGTCGGGGGGATTAATATAGCTGGATTTTTTTTTGGTGCATAGGAAAGCAAAAAAAAAAAAGGAAACTAATCCCTCTCAAAAGCTACACCCCTCATATCGGCTTCAAGGAGGGGAATGATATCTGCAGGCGGAGAGATGTGCGAGACCCACTTGTGCTCTTGTTCAACTCCTATGTTGGCGAGTTTGTCGGCTACTTTGTTGCCCTCCCTGTATATATGCTTCAAGGAGCACCCCGTGCTAGCCATTAAAGCCTTGCATTCTTGAATCAAAACCAAGAAAGGTGAGTGTGATGGGGCCTCCTCCATGATCAAAGCAATTGCCGCTGTCGAGTCTGAATCTATCTCAACCGCTTCCATTCCTTGGCTTTGCACAAGCTCCAATCCCCTGAATGACCATACCCCTGCTCCTTCCTAAACCTGGTGAGTTTTTCAAAATCACCCACTGACCTTACCCGTTACCCAAAAAATAGAAAAAACCCCTACCCTAATAGGGCGGGGTTGGAGCGGGGTGGGTTAAATTGCCATCCTTGCATGTGGGGACCCCACGACAAAAGTACAAACTGGTTTTGGAAACCCAAAACCGAACATGGTCGTTAGTTTTCTGTCAAGTTTTCATGAATTATTAATTTTTCTCGACGAGAGGAATCTAAAGAGTATAAATTTATGGTCAAAACTATTTTTTTAATAAAATTAATCCACGAAACCAGTTTATTTTCGGCTTTATTAAAAAAATAGTTTTGACCATAATTTTATACTTTTTGATTTCTCTCGTCGAGACAAATCAATAATCTACAAAAATTTGACTCAAAACTAAAAAATGTAATTTTTTTTTGAATAAAGACAAAACGAATAAACCAAAAAACCAGTTTACTTTACATTTCTAAAAAAATTTCCAAAAAGATTCTCTCCCCATCTCTCATCTCTCCAATCATTAATCACATTTCTCTCTCTACTCATACCCCTCTCTCCAATAATTATTCTCAATTCTCTCTATCTCTCTCCAATTATTACACATCTCTCTAATTACTCTCTCCATCCCAATTTTATAGTCCCTTTTGGGGATTCTAACTTAATAAGGGGACATAATCATTGTACTTTTGAAAACATGTTTTTTCTTGTTTTGTCCTTCAATCATTACAACTTCTTACATTTTTATTACTTTTAACTTCAAAATACAAGGGTAAAAGAGGAAATTCCCTAGCAATTACTCATTTAGTTTTGAAGTAGGACAATATTTTTGGGACGCCAAAAAGTGTCAACTGGGACTATAAAATTGGGACGGAGGGAGTATTAATTTTCCCAAAACCCATCCAAACACTATCTCAAAATATTTGTCAAAATATTTTTCTCAAAACTCTCAACCAAATACAGCGGTTTTCCTTTTCAAGTTTAGCAAATGTCAGAACATAAATGAGTTAGAACATATTACTCTCAGAGCAAGCCAAAAATAGGTTGACAAATTGTGTAGTGTACATTGCACATATCTATTATAGTTTGATACATTTTCTATTAACACACTCTATTTTACCTATTTTCTATTAAAATATTAATATTTATTGTGTGTGTGAGAGAGAGAGAATAAAATAAGGTATGAGGAGTGAATAGTGCATTATATGAGACATTGTTTGGGGAGACACTATTCATGAATGTAGTTTACTGAGCCTTTTACTGAGGCTGCTGGGGGGTTTTGGCTTGGTAAAATAGAGTGGAGAGCCCATTTAGAGAGACTGTAAGGGATGCTCTCACAAAACAAGAAAAAGAAAGATTAAGGCTCCGTTTGTTTCGAAGTAAAATAATTTTCACAGACAAATTATTTTCCTGTAAATTCTTTTTGCAAAAACGATAATTTTTCGTTTTTGTTTTTAAGTGTTTGGTTGACATTTGCAAAATATTAGCCTAGCACCATTTTTCTAAAGCAACCCACTACCAATAGAGCTCCAATTCAATCAACATTGTCTGAGATCCAAATTGCCACTCTCTCTCTCTTTCATCCATGGCATATGCATCCCCATCCCTTCCAATTAAAAACATCTAGATCCATTTTTTCTAATTTCACCGGTCACTAGCGACCCCTCTCTCTTTTCTCTCTCAATCCACCTTTCTTTCTGATTCGTTCATCTCCAAGATTGACCAGATCAGTCTAAAAAACATGGAAATTGAGAATTGGATTTATATATTTTGATTAGGATTAGGCTCCAATTGAAGTTGCATGTGTAGATTTGTAGATTCACCCTTAAATTGATGTGTGTGTGTGTGTGTGAGAGAGAGAGAGAGAGAGAGAGAGAGAGAGAGAGAGAGAGAAGATTTGAGTCGTTCGGGAGAATAATGAATTGATGAGAGAGAGGGAGTTGGTTGGGTTGTGGGATTGGGGAGAGATCAAAGCGCGAGGAGATGATGGCTGCAAGGAAAATGACTTACCAAAATTTTAAAGAAAAGTCATTTTACGCCACTTGGCTAAAAATATTTTACTACGTAAATTGTTTTCCTCAAGTTTTTTGTAACCAAACAACAGAAAATGGGTAAAACATTTTACAGGAAAACATTTTACGTCTAAACAAACGGAGCCTAAGAGCAAGGACAAAAACTTTGGCTGCAGAAAGAGAAAGCCAACTTGTTTCAATTGATATACATGAAGATCATGATCAAACTAAGACTATAGAGGTAGAACAATTACCTAGTCATTCAGCGGCTCAAACAAGCAATGACCAAAGTTTTCCACCCGTTGCCTCAGGTTTGCTAGCTGCTAAAACAATCATCACAAGATTAATGAATAAAAACATTAAATTTGGATGAACCTGGATGGCATCGAGGAATTAAAAAGCGAAAGGTGATGGCTACTTCACAACCTTCCCTTGGACAAGGCAAGGTATTACCAGCGCATTCTGGTCTCTCACCAAAAGCAAAGCCCAATCGATGCATCAAATGAAAAGAGCGAGCGCACTGGTCTCTCGCCGCTGCCCCATTGTTGAGTTTGTGAAAACATTGAATGCACATAGCCTTACCCTCGCTAGCAAACATACAGTTTCTGCGACTCGAACCCATGACAATGAGGTATATAAAAGGCTTATAGAAACAACGTAGGAAATAACATAATATGCATCAATGAAAATTTTAACTCCTAGATTGAATTGAAAACAACAAGAAACATTCTGAAGAGGTGACATAGTTTTGCACTCTTAAAATACATAAAAGGTTTATAGAACGAAGTATGAAATGACATAGTATGCATCAAATGAAAATTCAACTCCTAGATTGCATTGAAAACGTGATGGAGCATAGTGAAGAGGTGACATAGTTTTGCACTCTTGAAAGATCAAGCAAATCCGTCCTCAATACAACCTCCCACTACAAACGCGAGAACCACAATAACAATCCTTCCTCTTGATGTTGCCATTACCATCACGAACTCGATCCACCTTATAGTTGTAATCATAAGTCAACTCAACTAAAGGAGGTATGTCTTCGGTAGCAAAGAACATTATGTGTGGCATACTCTTGTCATTGTGATCATAAAGGATATTTTGGGCATAGAGGTTTGGAGAGCAACTATGGTTTATGAACCTCCCCACATTCCCAAATTTAGCCGCATCAATGGTAAAGCCACCACCATTCTTCCCGATATCGAATAGATACTCATCGTTGCCGACTCTTTCCTCCGCTTCTTGTTCTCGCAGCAACTCTCCCGCGTACTCGCAAATAAAACCGCCGGATTGAATGAAGTTCGGTGATCTAACACCCCACCCCATTTTCTCAGTCTTGAAAATCTCCAAAGGGTATTGAAATCCATTTTGGCTAACCCTATTTTGGCAGGATGGCGGGCATTTGCATGATGGGCCACACTCGTAAATGAGAGGCTTTTTCCTAACGATAAAGCCTTCTGAAGTGAATGGAATGTCGCCCCCATACCTAACGGTGCATGGACATTCCTCGAAATCCAAGCAGCCATTGATGCAATCGCAACCATGAGGGACAAAGTGATTAGACTCGTACCACTCCGGGTAGATCACGTTGGTAATATAATGGAACGGTGGAAGTTTCTCATCATCCACGATGTTGACTACACGAACTGGCTTCACCTCTTTTCCTTGAGAAATATCATCGGCAGCAAAACTAGGTAACTCCAAAACTTCAGACTTCTTTGGCATGGAAACATTTACTTCATTGAGTTGTTCAGGTCGCTCAGCCATTCTATTCAAAACAAACTTATAAACCAATTTTCCCCAATCCCCCCTTTCTTGCTTACATTCGATCACCTTATACAGCCCATCGTAGGTATATGTTGTCTGTGACCATCTTGTAGTCTTCAAAATAACCCTAACAGGGATCTCATCATCCATGCTATTTTTCAAGGCAAGATTTCCTCGTCTAAGCTGTTGATCTTCGGGGGGCTTATCGACAATCTTTGGATTTCCACCTTGTCCAGAATATATGAGACCATCAGAAGATTCAGCATCATCGCCATAACGGCCGGACTTAACAATGCTCGTGGCGATATTTTTCCCATTTATCTCCATGTAATCAATTCCATCTTGAAATTGACGATGGAGGCCTACAACAACGAGTTCAGCCCGAAATTGGAACCTGTCACCAATTTCTATCCCTGGAACAGGTCCTACTAACTTTTCGGTATTCACCCATTTTTGTTGCTTTTTAAGAAGCATTGCTGCTTCCACATAAAGCTGCCAAGAAGACTTTCTTTGTTCCTTTTCCTGGGCATTGTTTTCATTTGAAAGCTTAGTAAAAGTCTCTTGGAACAGATTCAAAACCTCCCTCACTTTACTTCGACTAACATCTTCTTGAATTTTCACATATGGAACAATACTAAGATCATTTAGTTTTTCGCCCACAAGAAAATGGTTCTCACTTTCTTTGTCAAACAGCGTGTCCTCGCATGGAATAGCAGGTACCACGCCAAGAGCACCAGATTTTTCCACAGAAGATTCTGTGTTATCCAGATTCTGTAGTAAAACTGAATCGTCCTGTATACCTTCATTTTCAGAATTTTTTCCTCCAATGTTTTTGGTGCCCGTTTCACAGCCAATAAGTTGCAGAGATTTGCTGTGAACTTCATCCACCATTTCCATCAAATCATTCTCTTTGAGCTGCTTCTCGAAACCATTTCCATCTTGGATTCGCACTTCTCTTTGTTCCCCATCAGTTCTTTTTGTGTCAACAAGCATTTGTTCCACACTGCACTTATTACCAGAAACCTTATCGGAATCAGAAGTACAATTTCGCTTTCCAAAGCATAAAGGAAATCTACGACGGTAGCGACCCCTTTCCGGATCTTTGGGAGTGGATATTTATGAAAACGGGGATGCATGTGAGACAAGGATTTGGAAAAACCCAATGTAGTGACTGGTTCAGCCTCGGTTAGGGTTTCCGGTACATCAATCAGTTTAGGCTGATCTGGGGTTTTTACCAACACTTGGATGTCATTTTCCACTGTCAACCATTGCCAAAGAGCTTCAACATTGGCATTTGACATAATTGGCTTGGTAATTTCACGTTTCATATCACTTGGTTCTGAATTTCCAACCGGTATGGGATTCCCCTCTTCACCAACTTCTGTTCCAGTTGATCTTGCATAGACCTGAGGGGCATGATCACCCAATGTAGTGACTGGTTCAGCCTCGGTTATGGTTTCCGGTACATCAATCAGTTTAGGCTGATCTGGGGTTTTTACCAACACTTCGACGTCATTGTCCACTGTCACCCATTGCCAAAGAGCTTCAACATAGGCATTTGACACCTTTGGCGTGGTAGTTTCACATTCCATATCACTTGGTTCCGAATGTTCGACGGGTACGATGTTCCCCTCTTCACCGACTTCTGGATTTCCAGTTGATCTTGCATCAACCCGAGGGGCATGATCAACCCGGCATGCCGGGAACTGACGGATGGCGGTAACCTTTCGACATTTATAGTTGGCGGGATAGGGCCTGAACTTTGGAGGAGGTCGTTTAACGGAAAATAATGTCATTCTTAGCAATTGAGCTTCCACTTCAAGATTGACCCCAACAAACAGGGGTGGTAATTCCAGAACTAGGCTGGAAAAGAAAAAAACCAAAAAATTGTATTTCAAAAAGGGAATTAAAAACAGAAACACATTGTTATACTTGCATAAGGAACACGAGGAAAAATCAAACAAAGGAAGTCCGATTTTGTTCATCCACTTTACCACGACTCTGGTTTGTTAGTGCACTAGTGTCACGGGTACAAGAAGAAATCTGGGTGATAGGTAGTGTCAAGGACAGAGTCCATACTCCTTAGTAGCATAATCCTTCTAAAATGAGGGTGCTCACCCTCTCCTAAACAGAATGGGAGCTTCCACACTAATCTTGAGGACAATTCTCACTTCTCTTTACAAATATATTCAAGGAAGAAGAAAAAAAAAAGTGAGAGAGTTAAGACTCTCTTTCTCTTCTTGTATACTACTAATCTACATGTTTAATCCATATATTTCGCATAAAAATATCTATTGGGATGCGATTTTTCACTCATATTTATATATATAGCATTATTACAAGCTCCCTTCGCAGCTGCGAAACATACGCACGATGCATATTATTATACACCAATTTATTCCTATTTATATTTTTTCATGAAATATTACTTTGCCACTCCCAACCTAGGGAGCTTCTACATACCTCCGCTCCCCCTCACCTGCTCCCACTTCCGCCCCCACTCCCACTCCCGCTCCGTGTCACTAAGGGCAGGGGGAGACCCAAGGAGGTGCGAGGGGTGCCTAGGCCCTGCACAACTTCAAATATTCTCTTTAATTATACAAGTTTTTCAGGTTAATTTGAAAAAGTTCTACAAGATTGGCCCCTGCAAGTTCCTTTTATGTCATTTTTTTCTTAAAATCAGTACGAATGTGTAGAAAAAACTCTTCTGTAATCTTAAGCTGTCTAACAATTATTTGGTCACGAGCATGAAACAAAAATATAGACTAGCGATGGTATGTATATACACTCAAATTTAGACTTTCCAAGTAGCAATAGATTAGTATAGAATATAAATTTTGCTATAGTTGTAAAAATCCATGTAATTAAGGATGCTTGGACAAACCCTCTGACTTCTCTCTACCCTATCTTCTTCTACAAAATAGAGGCGGCTAGATCTGTGTGGAAACTTTGTATCCATCTCAAAACTAATTGGATTGAGTGTAGAGGTCCGAGCATATATTAAGTGATCACTCATTCCACTCCTAAGCAATGTGGGATTCTAGTTCCTTAACATCCCCCCTCACGTGCAGCCGCATTTGAGGTATGTAACGTGTGGCCACTTTTTGGGTCCTATCATCGTGCAACCTTTTTTTGCTGGTCTATCATCGTGGTGTGTGGATAGTGATTTTTTATTTTTTAATGTGGGGTGGAATGGGCCCCACTCTAATACTATGTGGAAATTTTGTATCCATCTCAAAACCAATTGGCAATGAGTGGAGAGGTCCCCACATATATTAAGTGATCACCCATTCCACTCCTAAGCAATGTGGGATTCTTGTTCCTTAACAATCTGGGCTGGGGAGGTGACCCGCCGCGTCTCCCCCTCCCCCCATTCTCCTCTCGTTTCTCTCTATCCTTCTCTCTCTCCCTCCCTCTTGACCCGCCGCATCTCCCCCTCCCCCCCTCCTTTCTCTCTATCTATTACGATCCTAATGTCCCACATTGACTAAGTATGGGCTCAGTCTTGTGCATATAAGCTCTTGGGCACCCTATCCTTGTAAGCCGGTTTTCAAGGGTGAGTTCTACCCATGAGTTTGTACCACTATCCTTCTCTCTCTCCCTCTCTCTTTCTTCTTCTTTCTATTTCTCTTTTTCCTTTCTTCAGGTGGTTGGAGACGCGGGAGATGGCGGAGCCCTACGGTGGCGGACGGGATCTTGGTGGTGGGCTTTCCCTGGCCGTTTTGTATGATCCGTTGTGCTAATCTGGTGGCGTCCATAGGATCCTAACATGTGAAGGATCCACAGTGTTGCGGGTTTCGGTTTTCTTTATTTCCATCAACGGCGTTGCGGCTCACCCGCCAGTCACTCTGTTTAGAGTGTCCGGATATGGATTAATGGCAAGGGGTGTCGCGGTGGCTGGCGTTTAGACGCTTTCAATGGCTCCTTTTGCTTCTCATGGCGCCTCTCTTTCTGTTGTTTGTTTCTGTTTGGTTTTCGGTTTACCCGCCGATTGCACTATTGGGTGTAACCGGTTCTCGGGCTTAACAACAAGGGGTGGATGGACAGCGGTGATGTGACGGTGGAGATTCTGGTGGTAGTGGTGGAGGCTGCCGGATGGTTTGGCGGTCAGAGGCAAGTCGGTCGCGGCTACTGCATTGTCTTCTAGGGTTTTTTTTGTGATAGGCTTGGTCGTTTGGGCCTGATCTTGGGTGTTTTTAGGTGTTTTGGGCTTGGCTCATTATTTGGGCTTTACTCTTTCAGGTTTTTTTAATAAATCTTCTTTTAACGATCAAAAAAATAAATAAAAATACAGAAAATTACCAGTAGGTCTAGAAAACCAATCCTTAATTCCCACTAAGGATACACTCAATTTTTAATTACCACTAAGTACAAGTTCACTAGTAAGATTACCCTTCTACCCTTCAAATACAAATTTACTTTTTACACAACCTCCCACTCCCCACCTTCATCCACCATCCACCTCCAGCCGACAACTACTTCCGGCCGACGAACTTCGACTTTTTCCGGCCGGCCGAAAGACTTCTCCGACCGGCGACTTTTTCCGGCCGCATAATTCACTGCGAATTTATATACCTTCCAGCCGATGACTTTTTCCAGCTGGTTATCCTCACAAAAGTCATCAGGCTTTGGACGAATTATTGAAAAAAACAAAAAAACAAAACTGTATTATCTCACCGATCTAATAATGAGATGGTAACAAATATATCGAAATTACGATTTCATATTAAAAAAAATGCGTAAAAAAAAATTGCGAATTTTAAAAAAATCACTGCGATTTTGTAAAAAATTACTGCGAATCTGTAAAAATTATTGCAAATCGCTAAAAAGGAGGACAAAAACATGATCGTTTCTCCAAAATAGAACCCTCCCATCGGAGTTGCAACGCTCCCATCGGAGCTAGAATTTCTGAAGGTTGAAAAAATTCGCAATGCGAATTTCTGAAACTCCGCTCAGCCAAGTACCAGATCTGGTTCAAATAATGGTCTGAATTCACATGTAACGACTTCACGAGCAAGATTTGGTTTGCATCGACTGAAAACCTTTGCAAATTTTAAAAAAATTCATGGACCTTCAATCGCCGCTCTGCTTGCTGCTGGCGAAGATGAGAGAGACGAGTTGTGAGGAGAGGGAGTTGAGGTCGACTAACAAACCTCTGCAAAAGTTGAAAAAATCCATGGGCGAAAGGATGTCGGAGAGCTTTGATTACCGTCCAGCCTTAACACGACAGAAAAATCCATGGGCGAAAGGACACAGAGCTTTGATTTTCGGAGTGGATAAAGGGAAGTTAGGCTTAGATCTTTCTCTTCTGTGAGGATTTGGAGATGGCAACTACCTAGGATAAAGTTGAGATGGCCGCCTGAAGGGAGGGAGACGCTGCTACCTAGGGTAATTGTGGAAGAAAATAGCATTTTTACCTTGGTGGGAAGTTTTAGAATTTGGGTTGGACCCAGAGGTAGTGGAGTCTAATGTATTGTACCGGCCCGTAAATCCCTCATAAAAATACACGTAACTAAGCCCTACTATGGACAAATCACGCGTCTAACTAAGGGACGGATGCAGAATGTAGAGTATTGCATGGATGAACATCACAACAAAAAGGGGGAATATATGAAAGACGGTGTCAATTATGCCATTACAAATTACAAAGATATTGTCAAACCTACTATAATGTACATTCGTGGATCAACCTATACAATCACAAAACTATGATTGTATTATCTGACTACATATATGCAGTGCATCCATATCTATTTCAAAAGCAAAATGTAGACTCGGTGTTCTATCACCATGTAAAAGTCAGAATCATTCGACGCTCTTTTATAATGTAAAGTGCATTTATAAAGTAAACCACAGGAGGGGCGATCATATCTAGTCTCAGAAAAAATTACAAAAAAAACTGCTACAATACAAAAAAATAAAATAAAATTGAATAGGTCAGTCGTTCAGGCTCATCCGCATCTCGCTGCATCCTTGTGTAATGTTAACCACACACAAAAATTTTTCCAGGGTATAAACACAATCAACCAAAGAACCAGGAAAAACAAATCAAAACCCATGAATTAGGTTTCATTTTAGAAGTACATTGGAGAGATACATTTCATATTTTTGTCAGGGCAAACAGAAAAAATGGGGGGGAAAAAAAACACGAGAGAAATAGAACAGAAGCCTACTGATCAAGTACAACCAGAAAGGAACAGAGAGGAAATGAGACTAAATCACTCAAGACAACAAATTATTTCAAAATTCAAGCAGAAAGTGTGAACAACAATGGCTTACTTCAGATGAGTCTTTCTGTGATTCGCAGCAGAAAACAGAGCAACAACAACTAGGGCTTTTAAGAACACTGAAACGCTGAAGTGGGAAAGTACCGTAGAGGTTCCTTATTTGTACTTCGGGGTTTTCGCTGGAATAGCGAACCGCTTTCGGCGGTTATTTTGTAGGCCGGTTGGGGTGTCTTTAATTTTCCCTGCATGAGCCAGAAGGTAGTTGGGCCCAACTTTATTTTTCTCTGAGAGGCCCTTGAAATGCACAATACAAAGCCTTTGACAAATACTAATGGATTATTGAATTATTCATTTTATCTTTATTCAAAAAAAATTTGTATTTATTAGTTTTGCGTTAAGATTTTGTGATTTTTGGATTCCTCTTGACGAGAACTCAATTTTTTTAATAAAGCCAAAATTAATCCAATAATCCAAGTATTTTATATACTTGTTAGATTCGTCTCGTCGAGAGGAACTCAGAAACCACAAAATCTTGACGCAAAACTAACAAATGCAAAAAAAAATTTGAATAAAGACAAAACAAAAAAACCGAATTAATTTTTTTGCCAAAGGAGAAGCTTTCGGAAAAAAATTTAGCAATGAGGGTCACGATGTCAGAGTATCACATTTTGAATACCATGGGGTCCTTTGGCAAAAAAACCAAAACGTGGTTTTTTTGGTTTTGTTCTTATTCAATTTTTTTTTTTTGCATTTGTTTGTTTTGCGTCAAATTTTTCGTGATTTATGGATTCGTCTCGAAAATATTAGTTTAATTTCGGCTTTATTAAAAAAAAAAAATAGTTTCGACCATAATTTTATGCTCTTCGGATTCGTCTCGTCGAGACGAATCCATAAACCACGAAAACTCGACACAAAACTAACAAATGTAAAAAATAAAATTTGAATAAAGACAAAACGAAAAAACCATTTGTTGTTTTTTTTGCCAAAGCACCCCTATAATGTGTCATTATCGTATTAATCGAATGTGTCTTATTTGTCCTATAGTAGAGTACATTCTATAAATATAATAGTTATACATGAAATGATATTAAAAATGTTGTATTCAGAGATTATCACCATAGCATTACTGATTTTTTTTTTTACAGGTGAAGTCAATTTTGTTCGTTGAGTTCCCAAACTTTTCTCTCCCCCTCTTTCAACACAGCACGGTAATTTTGTCTCTACTTATTACGAGTAATTATTCCCATTCCGCTAAGGCTCTTTTTTTTTGTGTGGCTTTTTTTTATTGATGTATTTTGAAAGAATGATCTATTTTGAGATTCGAAATAAGCTGACTAAATGAGTTAATAAAACGAGGCCTAGGGCGGACGCTATTTATGAGATTATGGGTTCAGATGAAACTTTCATAATCCTATACTGCACATGCATATTAATTTGTACGCCTCATACCACTGACTTAAATCATGAACCCAGTCCATTTTTTATTACCTTAAACCCATTAATTAACATTAAAGCCTAAGTTTAATGAACATTGACCTAAATGCCTTGATAAACAGTGCAATTAAAGGCTGACAGACCATCAAAAAGAGTTTGGACAGTGTGCAAAATTTGCCTCACAATTTTTCTAGTCTGATAGCCTATAAGATAGACTGAGTCTAGAGTTTTCACTTTACTTTTCCCCTTCTACTAGGAGAGCAGTACTCTTTCCTAGGGAAATCATTACTGCTCCCATCTACTCCAATCAACAAAAATATTTGTATTATTAGCTCACTTAGGGCATCCTCATCAGCCTCAATAAAAATTGGGCCAAATTTAACTACAAAAACACCTTTTACAATTTAGCAAGCCACTTTATCAAAAACTCAAAAAATCAGACTCTCTATCCAAACTTTACTTTATTAAACTATTCCCCTCGAATCTATTAAAAAAAAATTACCCTAAAAAGCTAATCTCCCCCTGGGGAGATGTATTCTGCACGCAGCAGAACCAAACAGTACTAAACAGTACCATTCCCCTCAAAAAAGTTTCTCCCCACCACACCCAGATAGCCACGTGTAAAGTTTCTCCTCAATGGACCCCCCTCTCTCTCTTCTGTACGCAGCAGAACTCGGGAATAAAGAAACCGGCAAAAACAAGGCGAAACTATAACGAGTTACTGTAGCGAAACTATAAATTTTGTAAATTAGCCAAATGTTTGTTGAAGGCTGATTTTGGGGTGTTTTTTCCACTTTGACTCAACAAAATACCCATCAAGCCAAAATAGCAAGCCTGATATTGATGCTCTTAATTGGCTGAACCCAGTGGAAAGTTTTGCCAGTGACAGTGTCAAACTCAAAATAATTATAACCCGTAAAATGCGTAAAATGGATTTAATAGTAAAGTGTGAGTATGTGTGTCGATCTACAGAGACTAAGAATTACTTTTAATTCAAGAGTTGATTTTAGAAGTACTGAAAGTTGAAGATATTGCGATTTTAATTTAGAGCTAATTAAATTGAAAAGTGAATTTAGATTTTCTTTAACAAGTGAGAAGAAATCTAGGGTATCGGTTCCACCACTAACTTTGCATTCAGTGGTTTAAGATATTTTGTAATAATCTTGTGACAAAACCAATTAATGTGGTAGTGATGTGCTCTCTACATGTCGAAGTACTATCATCCAGAAATTCAAATATATATAAGTGAACTAAAAATAAACCATCTTAGATGGGCATATCATGTCTATGCTAAACAAGGGTCATAGGCACAGCCGTCTCATCTCAAGCAAAGATTAATTTTAACTCACTTAATATTCGGTAGCTTGAAAACAATTGCATAACCATTGTATTTATAATCACAGAAAATAAATACAACATACACTGAAAATTTAATGAGCTTTATTTGAGACAAAGTTTGAATTATACAATTACCACATTTTATTTGTTTAGCCACACAAAATACAATTACAAAAGAAAATAAACCATAGTAACAAAGTTAGGGCTTACCAATACCCTAAAGCTTTGCTTCTTTTCCATGGAGCTACTGATCAGAGCCAAGAAAATGGCAGTAAAGCTTTGCTTCTTTTCCTTCTCCGTCCGATCTGCCCCCCTTTTCTGAAGCAAATGGCTGGCTTATATAGACATATGGAGAAAATTTTGGGTACGGGGAGGGTACCACGTGCTACTCTCTCGACACATTTGGGCTGTCTAAACAATGCAATCAACGGTCCGAATTGAAAGTGCCGTCCGGATTTTTAAAAAATAAAAAAAGAAAATAAAAAGTGTGTTTCATCCCACTTGTCCGATGCATTTTTTTAAAAATCAAAAAAGAAAATAAAAAGACACCACCTTTGGGACAATAATTTCTTTTCGTAATGAATGCCAGTCAGAGGCTGTTTGGGAGCCACTTTCTCTCATTCTCATTTTCACATTTTTGCTTTTTGATTGTTTGGCTGAGAATTGGAGAATGAGTTATGTGAGAATGCATTTTGGTTTTGGGGTTTTAGAGAGCAGAAGTCAGACAGATGGGATAATTTTTGCAAGAGACACCACCTTTGGGACAATAATTTCTTTTTTTAATGAATGCCAGTGAAGTCAAAAATCAAAAGTTTTTAAAAGCAATGCAATTGCTCTTTTTAAAAGCAATGCAATTGCTCCAATGATTTGAATAATTGAATCCAAGTGGAGTCAGGAGTGAATGGCCGTCTGACATGGAGAGAAAAATGATTCGGTGTAGCACGCACACAAGAGGTTTGAGAAAGATCAACGGCTTGGAACAACATAGGAGTGTGATCGGTTGGACCAAAAGCTGACACGTGGCCTAAGGGAATCAAATAATTTCTCCACTGACTTGTGAATGGCCGAATTGCACTGAGATTCAAATTGGAGCATTGAATATTATACCTACATTGCTTTTCTTTTATAGGTCTTGCAAACATATGTCTAATGGACATACAATAAGAACATAAACAAACAAACAAAAACATATACTCCAATATATTTTTTTATACTTTTCAATACAATTTCATATATTCTTATACTCACTCCGTCCGGATTTGTTGGTCCGTTTTGGGGATTCCAACTTTTTTTTCCATTACTTTTTGTGTTGGTTGTTTTCACATCATCAAAAGTAATTTTCCCCTACTTTACCCTTTAACTTTTGAAAATGGACAAACATTTTCTGACTTGAAAAAGTATATTTTTACACATTTTAATAAAAGTATGTTTGTAGACCGTAAGCTTTTCTTTCTTTTCTTTTCTTTCTTCTTTTAAACCACATGAAGAAAGTATATTTTTAAACACATTTTAATATATTTTTTTTCGGTATATAAGTTAATGTGTAACTTAACTTGTGTCAGAGATTAAAAAAATTTCAGAACTCAACTGTCATTCTAGCGAAGCTAGAGTCAAGTGGGTCCATTAGCTGTGACACACGTGATGCAAGTACACACACATCATTGTTTTCACCCATTTGGTCCACACACGTTATTGGACCCACATCACACTTGAATTCATTTTACCAACACTACTACAACACCTTTTTTCTTTCTTTTTTTCTTCTTTTTATCACCACATGAGAACTTAGTGCAGCCAAGCCATACGTACTTGTCTTCCACTCAAGGATCAATATAATACAAGCCATCCACTTGTGATCGAAAGGTGGATCCGGTAACTGCAGTCATGGAAAATGATCCGATGTCACACGCTCGCATGACAATGTTAAATACGGCAAAATAGGCACCATCAATGTTGTTCTAAGGATGACCTGCCCTTAGCGATCCCTCTCTCCTCGTTGAGAGCCTCCCTCTGAAACCCTAGCTTTTCATCCCCCCTTTCTCCCCCCTTCCTCCTGTTCTCTCTCTCTTCCTCTCTAGATCACGCTTTTCTCCCTCTCTCGGACCTGTGATTCTCCGGATCTCGAGTTTTCATCTGCGAGAATTTAGTTTCTTCTGTATTATGGCAGACGAAGTGGTGGAAAGAATCAGTAACTTTCATCTCTCAGATGATGAGGAAGATGTGATTACCATCGACGATGTTACGCGTAAGGGAGCGACTGATGCATGCTTATTCAGTTTAGTTGGCAGAATCCACACCACTAAACGATTCAATGTGGCGATCATGAAGGATTCTCTCAGGAAAGCTTGGGGCTTTCCGACAAAGCTGTCCATTTTGGAGGTAGGGGATAATTTGTTTCATTTTCGTTTTGATAATGAAGCTTGTATGAAGAAAGTGCTGAGAGGAGGGCCTTGGAACTTTGACAACAAACTACTGCTCCTTCAACCTTGGGAGCCAGGGATGTTGGCAGATAGAGTAGTTTTCTCCTCGGTGGAGTTTTGGGTCCAACTATGGGGCCTCCCTTTTGAGTTTGTGAATTCCTCCATTGGAGAGATCATTGGTAAGAAAATTGGGTCGGTCATCACGGTGGATGACAAAGCTATTATGGGTGAAAAGGGTAGATTCATTAGAATCCGTGTCTGTGTTTCGTTAGATAATCCACTTAAACGAGGGGGTTTTATTGCTCTCGGTTCAGGGGAGAAATTCTGGGTGGATTACAAATATGAAAGACTTAGTAGCTTCTGCTATTATTGTGGGAGATTGGGTCACGACTATGGGGATTGTAATGCCAGATTGGGTGACGAGGGTTGTGGCAAACTCAAGGAAAACAGATTTGGGGAGTGGATGAAGGCGGGAGGTGGCGCGGGGGATGGAGGCGGGAGACAGATTTCAGGTTGGAAGAGCCGGGGTCCCAGTGTGGAGATCGTCGCCAGTCCTCTTTCCCGGCGTGACTCTCCGGTCAGGCTAGGCGGGGAATCAATCCGGATCAACAAGCATAATCAGGGGGCTGATTTTTCGGGCTTGCAGCGGGATTCTCGCCTGATTGAAATTGAAGATGATGATAGGGTGTCTTTGAATGGCAAAGAGCTAAAGATGCGGGATTTAATCAAAGTACAATCCGGGGCCGTTTCGGGTATGGGGGGGTCGTCTCATGATACTCGTGTTGATTCTGCGAAAGCCCAGTTTGTGAGTGGCTCTGGCTCATCTTCTCTGGGCCGACCCACTCAGATTATTGGTGGAACTTCTTGTGGGCCTCTAGTCACTTCAGAACCCAATCCCCTCTCATCAGTGGCAAATGCTCCCACTCCTAATATTTCGGTTGTTAAAGATCTTCCTCCCTCTTCTTCGAGTATTGGGTCTGGGGTCACTTCCTTGGACTTAGATGTGAATCTGTGTAATGTTACTATCCAAGAGGCCAGTGATAAGGAGTTTGCTCCTTCGCTTTCCCCTTTCTCATTCCAGGCAGCAGAACCTAGGGGAACTCATCCCTCTCCTAGGTTGGTAACCACCAAGGGAAAGCCAAGATCTGTGTCGAAAGGCAGTTCTCGAGCGAAGGGTCCTCTGAAATTGGGCACTGGAATTCTGGGTAAAAAGAGATCAGTTAAGGATGGGGTTCAGTCAGATCTTGATGAAGAAAAGAGGGATGCTGAAAATGATAGGGGCAAGAGAGTGGTGCTCCGTGAGATCAACTCCAATATTGCTAAGACAGGGGTGGCCTTCCGGCCCCCCACTTCCCAATGAATGTTCTCTTTTGGAATTGCTAGGGAGTGGGGAACCCCCTGACAATTCGACAGTTGAAGGAGGTCTGCAACCTCTATTCCCCGGATTGTGTCTTCCTTGCGGAGACCAAGAATAAAAAAGAAAAATTAGAAAAAATTGTAAAAATAATTCGCATGGATCAGGTGATAGTGGTAGAGCCGAATGGGATAGCAAGAGGTGAATGTTGTTTGGCCAAGAAAGATGTAAAGCTTCAGGTCCTGGAGCTGTCAAAGGGTATTATTGATGTTCGTATTGAGGATTTGAAGGGAACACGAAGCAGGGTCACGGGGATCTATGCTAGCACTGATCACTCAGAGAGGAAAGTCCTATGGGAACGATTATCAGCAAAGGCCATTTCTTCTTCGGAACCTTGGTCTTTTGTTGGTGACTTCAACTGTATATTGTCTAACGAGGAGAAAGACGGGGGTCTTGACAAAGAGGACTGGGAATTGAATGACTTTCAGTGCTTCATTGATAACAATGATTTGATTGATATTGGTTATGTGGGTTATCCGTTCACGTGGAACAATAAGAGAAACGGTGTGGCTAACATCAGGCAAAGACTGGACAGAGCTGTGGTTAATACTCAATGGAGGGTTGGATTTCCTGATGGGACTCTTCATCATCTCCCACCCGGGGGCTCTGACCACTGTCCCATCTTACTTAGGTGTGGAGGCTCTCCTTCTCCCAAGGTATCTAGATTTATCTTTGACACTAGATGGGCTGCTAAGGACACTTGTGTGGACGCACCCCTCCGGAGGGATCCCCCGCCGGGATCGATTTCGGAGTCGCCACCCGGGTTTTAGCGGATTGTCCCCGAGGAACCGAACATCGATTGACTCGTGCCTCATTCAATGGATAAGGATTACTGGCCCGTCATCACCATACTATCTTAGGTTCGGGAGCTCAGTTACGAGAGGGGAAGGGTTTTACGACACCCCCCTCGCCCGGTTCGAAGACCGGTCTCTACTTGACTTTTGTGGGATTACGGGAAATGTTTATAATTCAACTTTGAACAAGTGCGGAGAATGGGGGATGGGAGCCATGTAACAATGATAAGCACAACAATGGAATTTAAGTGTGTGCATGTGCGGTGTGGACTACATGAATGACAATGACGTGTAAATACGAATAAATAAGAACATCAAACAAACAAAGAACAACATCGGGATATACATAGTGACAACGAGAATAATCGGACACAACACAACAAACCAACACGGGACTAAACCAATCGATCCCTCTGTCAAGGGGGTTGAGCGCTCAAAGACGGGGCTTGAGCGCTCAAGCTCTCTCCCACTCAAACATGCCTCTGCTTTGCTCCTAATGATTTCGATTCGATTAAAACATGCTTTGATCCTCATTATTTGTTCGAAACAACATTTGAATCACTTTGGATGAGAATGACATAATCACATAATCATGGGTTTGAAACTACTTCATGGACCAAAATGGGGGGCAAAAGTATATGAAGAATGGAGGATCAATGCTTTAAAACCTTGCAGAACACTCATGATGCCAAAAACAAGCTGAAATAAGAGAACAATTTGATTGATTGAGAAGACAGTTTGAGCGCTCAGGGTGGTACCTTGAGCGCTCAAGCCATCTTCTGGATTAAAGTGTTTCTGCAACATTCAGCCTCCATCCGGACCACAAACTAGTTCAACATGATATATGATGATGCATAATGTGCTGAAATTCTCTTGTCATGAATAAAATAAACTTGAGGTGTTCGTGTGAATGGATAATGAGCATTAAGCCACACATAAGCATGATTAGAGTGAGAGTGATTAGAGTGAGAGAAGAGATCAGGTTGGCTTAGCCAAACATCACTACACACACACACACACCAACACACACACACACTCCGATATTAGGTTGGCTTAGCCAAACATCAACACACACATCAACACACACACACACACACACACATACTCTGATATCAGGTTGGCTTAGCCAAACATCACACACACACACACCTCATAAATCGAAAACATAATCTGTAATCGAAATAAACAAGATTGAAATGCCAAAGGCGAGCGAGGCTTGAGCGCTCATAGCCCTAGCATTGAGCGCTCAAGCCCCATTCAAGGGGGCTCGAGTTTCGTGATTTCGACCATCCTTTGATATTGATATGAACTTGAAACTTTTCGATCATGGTTATAAACAAAGCTTATTCATTGCTTGATGATGTTAACATATCATTTCCATGGCTTTTGGCTTCGTTGATCAATGATCAAGAGTTAAGTAAGTGATTTGAGAGTGTTTAAACCAACCAAAAGCCATCAAATGATGATATCAACATGAGAAAGTATCGAAACCACAAAAAACAACAAAATGGCCGAAATAGTTTGAGAGCTCAAGGTGCAGAGTATGAGCGCTCGAGCTCACACCTTAGCGCTCGAGCCTGTTTGAGCGCTCATAGTAATCACCTTGAGCGCTCATACCATTTGAAAGTGGGGTTTTCGAAAATCATTTTCTTTGATATCTAAGACCTTGTGAGCTCATAGAAGGTATGTGGAACCTCCATGAACTCACCTTGGTCTCCTCAGATGACCAAAACGTGGGTTTTTTCACATGATTTTCTACCTTTTGGCTTTGATCAAAGCTTGAACTTGGGGTTTGATGAATAGATGGGTAGTGGCTGTGTTTTTGGGTTATAGATGAAGTATTTTGGAGGAGGAGTGTGAGTGTAGGGGTGATTGAGTGATTGATTGAGTGGATGGGTTGTATTTGGGCTCAAATAACCATTTTTAGCATGATCAAGTGGGTTTACTGGATTTTGGATGATGGAGCTTCAATTGATGGATGATTACAGTAGAGAGGGGCTGACTATGGAGTTTTAGAGTGAGAAAGAGGTCAAGATCAGTTGGTATCTTAAAGACCCATGTGTATTTGGCCTTAAAGATGGGATTTTGGGGTGTTTTGGAGGTTGAAGATGATGGAAATGGATGAGAGAGGGTGTAAAACGTGGTTGAAGGATGAGAGAGAGTGGGTTTGATCTGATGAAGGGTGAGAGAGAGAGAGATCAGCCAAAGGGGGTCCAAAACAATGGGTGGAGGGTGGTTTATATAGAGAGAAATGGGGGGCAAGTGCATGGTTTTGAAGTGGGGGTCTAGTGAAGTATTTTAGGCCTACTACCACAGGGGGCTACTGTATGCACGTGAACAGTACTACAGCGGTTAGACACTCCCATGTCAGAAGAATCTCATGATTAGATGCTCGCGTAAACAACCGGGACGGGGCTTGAGCGCTCAAGGTGGACCTTGAGCGCTCTGGCGGCCTGGCAGCCAAACTTTGCGGTGTCCCAGTGCCGGGTGCTACCGAACTCCGTTTTGTGCGTGGTTTGAAGCGTTGGAAAGCTTATGGAGTCTAGTTTCTAACCCAATTGGTTTGAAGCCAAGATAATTTGTACATCCAAGTGTGTGACCATTTTACCCTCAGAAGGTCGGGAAAACAAGTCGTTTTGGTAAAATGGGCACATCTCCCTCATTTCAAAACGGATTGAGACATATTATATATCAATAAAGAGGGTTTTGAATGTACTAGAAGATGGTGTAGGCTTAGGTTTGGTTTGAAGAGGTTTATGTGTGGTTGGAAGGGTGTTTTGGTCATTTTGGTTGGTTTAGGATTGTTCTAGGAGGGTTTAGAATGGTTTAAGGTGATTTGGTGAGTTCAAGCCTTGTTCTTAGCCTCGAGGTATACACGATTAGTCTATATCATCATCGGGAATGCTTGATAAGTATCTCGGGTCAAAATCGGGGTGTCTACAACTTGTCGTCGTATTGTGAAAGATTGTTGGGCTGTTAATATAAGGGGGTCCAGGTGGTTCAGAGTTCAACAGAAAATTAAACTTTGCAGACAGAAGCTGAGGAATTGGCGTGCTAGTAATAATCTTAATTCTAGATTTAAGATGAAGGAATTTCAAGAGCTTTTGTGTCTTGAGAACGAAAGGGCAGAGTTTGATGCAGAAGAATATCGAAGGCTAGAAGTGGGCATGGCTCAAGCATGTTCAGAGGAAGAGCAATATTGGAAGGATAAGGCAAAGGTCTCTTGGCTGAAGCTTGGGGATAAAAACACGGCCTTTTTTCATGCTAAGACTATTCAGAGAAGGGTGCATAACAAGATTCACGGAATTGAGGACAAAGATGGCATTTGGAAGGAGGGATGTAAAGAAGTAGAGGGTATCATTTGTGACTATTTCCAACACATGTTCTCTTCCACAAACCCTACAATGTTTGAGGAGGTCTTGGGTGGGGTCCATAGAAAAGTGACGAGTGCTATGAACAGGAAGCTTGTTGGTCCAGTATCGATGAATGAAGTCCGTGCAGCCCTTTTCCAGATGGATCCCTCTTCGGCTCCGGGGCCGGATGGAATGACAGTCGCATTCTTTCAGAAATTCTGGGATGTGGTGGGGACGGACATCACTAATGCAATCAAAAGCTTCATGCATTCGGGGAAACTCCTCAAAGGTATGAATCATACTCATCTAGTTCTGATTCCTAAGGTGCAGTGTCCAACCAATATGACCCAGCTACGGCCCATTAGTTTGTGTAATGTTGCTTACAAAATATTAGCCAAGGTTCTGGCCAATCGCCTCAGTTGTGTATTACCTGCTATCATTTCCCCTAACTAGAGTGCCTTTGTGGCTGGTAGGGTCATAACAGATAACATTCTTATTGGACAAGAAATGTTCCATTTTCTTAAGAATCAGAGGTATGGCAGGAAACATAATGTAGCTATCAAACTTGACATGAGCAAGGCCTACGATAGAGTGGAGTGGATTTTTCTTGAGCAAATCATGGCTAAGATGGGGTTCAGTCTAACTTGGATAAAATGGATGAAGGAGTGTATGCAATCTGTCTCTTACTCTTTGTTGCTGGATGGGCAGGTTACAGGTTATATCAACCCATCTAGGGGTATAAGACAGGGCGATCCTCTTTCGCCCTTCTTATTTCTCCTATGCAGTGAAGGTCTCTCGGCTATGATGCAAAAGGGGGAACTAGAACAATCTATCAAAGGAGTGAGGATTTGCAGGGGGGGTCCGCCGATCAGTCATTTATTCTTTGTGGATGATACGCTTATTTTCGGAGAAGCCTCCGTTCAACGAGTGGGGCATATCCGCAATATTCTTGAGATCTATGGACAGGCTTCGGGTCAAGTTATTAATTATGGAAAATCTTGCTGCTTCTTTAGTAAAAATACTCCGGTGGATAAAAGGGAGTGCTTGAGTAATATCTTAGGCATTCGAAGAGATGTTAATCTTGGGAACTATTTGGGTTTACCTCCGGATTTGAGTCGCACAAGGCACAAAGTCTTTTCATACATCAAGGATAGGTTGCGGGGCAGGACTGAAGGTTGGTCAGAATTTCTTATTAATCAAGCAGGCAAAGAGATCCTTTTGAAGTCAGTGGCTCTGGCCTTACCCAGTTACGCTATGTCTTGCGTTAAGCTTCCAATCAAACTTTGCAATGATCTGGATGCTATGATGGCTAAGTTTTGGTGGGGCTCTAAAGGTGGTGAGAAGAAGATACACTGGCTCTCATGGGATAAACTTGCAGAAAAGAAACAAGATGGCGGACTGGGTTTCAGAGATTTGCGTTGCTTCAATCTGGCCATGTTGGCCAAACAAGGTTGGAGACTGATTAGAGGTGGCGACAGCTTACTTAGACGAGTGATGAAGGCCAAGTATTACCCTCATTGTTCTTTTATGAGGGCCACTGCTTGTGCTAATGCTTCTTGGACGTGGAAGAGCATTTTGGAAGGCCGCAAAGTACTGGATGATGGTGTTCGTTGGCGTATAGGGAAGGGGGACCGGGTTAAAGCCGGCTCGGATCCGTGGATTCCTCGTTCAAACAGTTTTAAACCAAGGGTCATTGCTGATTTTGCTAAAGATTTTTGTGTTGGGGAGTTCATTGACTCTAATGCTAGTAGTTGGAAAGAAGGGTTGGTGAGGCAAGCTTTTAACCAGGATGACGCAGAGCTTATTTTGGGAATTCCTCTCCCTAGGTTTGATATGGATGATTGCTTAATTTGGAATTTTTCTTCTGATGGGATTTATACAGTAAAGTCTGGATATGAATCGGCTTTGTCTTTGAAGAAGAATGGTTGTTTGGGCTCAAGAGCGCATGGGGAAAGCAGCAACAGAGGCCGTATGAGAGAGGTTTGGAAAAGTATCTGGGAATTACCGTGCCAAGAGAAAATTAAACATTTTATTTGGAAAGTATGCATGACATAGTTCCAGTTTGTGACAATTTAGCTAGAAGGAAAGTTACCAATGATGTGCTTTGCTCCTTGTGCATGGGTGATAGAGAATCCATTTTTCATTTAATAGTTCAATGCCCATTCGCACAAGTTATTTGGAGAATTTCTCCCTTAGGTCTGGCTATGGATCCTAATCTAAGGAGTTCAATGTCCGACTGGTGGGAGAGCCTTTTGGAGAGATGGAAAGGTATCAATGTTAATAAATCGAGTTGGGCTGTGGTGGGTACGATCATTTGGCGTATTTGGCTATGTAGGAACGACATGGTATTCAACTCCAAGAAGTGGGAACCGGATGTGGCATGCAGGTTGGCGGTGTCTGATGCAGTGGATTTTCTAGAAGCCAACTCGGTGGAAGCGCTAAACATTGCAGGAACTTCCTCTTCACTTCCAGATTCTGCACATTGGTGGAAAACCCCACATCTTGGTTGGTTCAAAATCAACTTTGATGGGGGTCTTGACTTACGTAAGAAGAAGGGTGGACTCGGTATTGTTATTTGGGATTCTCTTGGGGGATTCAGGGCAGCAAGAGCAATTCATGTGGATAATATTATGGATCCATTGATTATTGAAGCAAGGGCAGCACGAGAGAGCTTGATTTTCGCTCAAGAGCTAGGACTACGGCGAATTATTCTTGAAGGTGATTGTCAACAGCTTGTCAAAACTATCCAGAAGAATGAAGTTTGCTACTCGGCTGTAGGAGTTTTGATTTCTGACATTAATCGTCTGAGGCATTCTATTAATGAAGTAGAGGTTAGTTTTGTTAGAAGGAGTGGCAATTCGGTGGCTCACTTTGTGGCCAAGAATGCAGTGGGAGGGAGTGGGACTCGAACGTGGGAATTTTATCCCCCCGTTTGGCTGTTTTCCTCTCTCAAAGGGGATGGCAACCATCTTTGATGTATTTCTCTTTTTTCTCATCTATGGAATTTCTCCTAATCTTTGGCAAAAAAAAAAATGTTGTTCTAAGATTAGATTCTCGAGGCAAATTCCTTTGCGCAGGCACTGCGCAGGCACTGATGTGCGCACCGCCCTGGGCCCCATGGGCCTGACACGGTAAAATTACCGTTTACCGCTCCACTTGTCATTTAATTACCATATACTATATTATTTATATTAATTCATTTATATTACTTTTAATTACTTTAATTACTTTATTTATATTAATTCATTTCTTTATATAAATTAATTTAATTATTTAATTCATTTAATTATTTATTTAATTCAGTTATTTAATTCAATTTATTTTTTATTTAATTATTTATTTATCGCTTTTATTAATATATTTTTTTATCTTTTATCATTTTAAAATGCTCTAATATGTTGTTTCACTTTTGTAATTATTTAATTATTTAATATCTTGTTTCTCTAATATCTTTTAATTCTCTTTCTTTTATTTATTTAATATTGTTTATGTTAGAAATAATTGATTTTGATTATTTTTTATGACAAAATTGATTTCCTAAAAATAATGTTTATCCAATAAAGCTTCTCAATTACAAGACAATAAAGCTTCTGACATTTTGCTTCTCAATTAAAAATAATAATTTCCTTCATCTTAGTCAATAAAGCTTCCGACATTTTTCTCTTTTATTTATTAAATATTGTTTATTTACTTCATTTTTTAATTACTTTACTTCAAAGATCCTGCCCCCCCCCAATGCCTTACCACGTGTTGCTTATGAGACATATCAAAGATCCTGGCCCCCCAATGCCTTACCACGTGTTGCTTATGAGACCTATCTTTGATCCTGGCCCCCCCAATGCCTTACCACGTGTTGCTTATGAGACATATCAAAGATCCTGACCCCCAATGCCTTACCACGTGTTGCTTATGAGACCTATCTTTGATCCTGGCCCCCCCAATGCCTTATCTATTTATATTACTCATTCTTGTACTACTTCACACCTTCTCTTCTTAAGTCTCCCACTACTTCATACATACATTCACAGAACATCTCCCAATATTTTTCTTTCTTTTTTCGTAATTCATCGAACAACATTATGGATGGCTACTACGATCCACTTGGCGGTCATTTGAGAATGATGTTCCAAGTGAGGAGAGCGTCTCCTACAGCAGTCACGATTATACACCCGAATTTAGCACTGACCAGGTTAGTTATTTTCGTTGTTCTTATGCATATTCGTCATTTATTTTGAACGTAGATAAAATATGGTACGACTGAATAATGTTTTACTTATACATATTCGTTATTTTTTTTTTTGAAGAAAAAAGACCCGTCAAATACTACGGGAATTAAAAGCATTTACAACGCTATCTTCACAAACAAAGAAGCCAAACGGGGCGGTCTAACTGAAACTCAGTATGTCTTAGACCAACTAATTAAGAAAGGATACCTCCATGACTTTAGGACAAATCAAGAGACCAACGAAATCACAGATATTGTTTGGGTTCATCCTACAAGTCTAGAGCTATCTGTCAACTTTTCATCCGTGTTGGTAATTGATGCCACATACAAAACGAATGAGTATCGGAAACCACTATTGGAGGTTGTGGGTATGACATCCACAAATAAAATCTACTCGCTTATGTTCGCATATCTTAATAATGAGAGGGAAGATACATGTACCTGGGCCTTGAATACCTTAAAGAAGTGGATGGTTGGAAAGGGGGCATCGTTGCCATTGGTGTTTGTTACAGATCGTGATTTGGCACTTATGAACGCCATTGGATGCATCCGCCGCAGACGCCTACCCCCTCCCAAGCGGCAGTTGCGGTTGTTCGATCAAAACATCACACAGGTTGCCATGCATGCACGATCTGAGGGATTACCGTACCATGGGCATTCCGATTCCGCTATCCAGTATCCACGTTCATTGGAGTAGGCTCTCTATGCACGCGGACGGGTTTAATGCCGAGGGAGAACAACCCGACGAGACATCTCGTGTGGTTGACATATTGCAGGGGATGGATCCATGTATGCGAAAGCATATGATAGGCAGGTTTATTGATATGGCAGATCCATCTAACAGCAGTGTTCGAGGGCCATCGTATAATACAGAACACAACCACTACATTCAGCATTTACCTTGGCAATTTTAGCAGTATATGTCCCACACTGTAGACGTCAAAGCTGATGGTCATTGTGGCTTCAGGGCGATAGCCGCGCAAATCTATGGCAGTGAGGAGGGCTGGGCTCAAGTACGACATGATCTTATCGAAGAAATTATTCAGAATAGATATCTCTACAATGACGTTTATCTAGAACAAAATAGGGCAGATGAGATACTAGAGTCACTGAGATGTTGGATGCCTACAACTCCATTTACAAAATGGATGGACTGTATGAGTTTGGGGGTAGTCATCGCATCACGATACAACATTGTACTACACACATTTGACGCGAATGTTGGAGGTTGTTTTACTCACTTGCCCTTGAGATCCCGTCCAGTTCCAGTCCGGCAGCGCATTGAAATAGCTATTGCCCGTATTAACAGTCACTTTGTACAACTTTTTTTGCGCCCCAATCACCCTGTACCACCCATCCCAATGTGGTGGTGGGATAATGCATCGATTGAAGCTAAATGATGGGCTTTAAGTTATGACACACGTCTTGATTCGTGGTTCCAGGTACTGGGTGTCGTGCCGGGACCACCACAATTTGGAGGCAATATTGATTAGGGCTGACCACTTGTCAACGTGATTGTAATATTTATTCACTTTAAAACGTGATTGTAATATTATTATTCACTTTTAGAAGTTTTTATTTATTATTCATTGTTAAGACAACTTAATTAACTAATTAAAATAATATAAAGTTTCTAAATACAAAGTGAAATTTAAATGCAAATTTAAGAAAATAATTTACTTGCAAACGTAATTTGAATAAACCAAATTAAATGAATAATTAAATAAATAAATAATAAATAAATAAATTTAATAGTAAATAAATAAATTGAAAAAAATTTGAGTAATTAAATAAATAAAGTTGAAAAAAAAAAAAAAAAAAAAAAAAAAAAAAAAGAAAAAAAGAAAAAAGTTGAAAAAGTTGAAAAGTTGAAAAAAGAAAAAAAAAAAGGGAAAAGGGGGGGGGATTTGGGGAGAGGGAGGGGTGGGGGGGGGGACAAAGTTGTCGGGGGTGTGCAAAGCCACTCTCATTCTCGAGTGGTCAAGTCAAATTTGGGTGTCGACAAGTAGCTTCTTTGCAAATCCCCTAATTTACGGTCAAATGTGGTATCCAGCTCTTGGAACCTACAATCACCAAAATACAACAAAAGGAGTTCTAAATAAATAATAATAATAATAGACATAATAAATGTAAATCAAAATCATGTATTTGTGTGGATTCCAAATGTGTATATTTCGGAAAACACTTATAATGAATAATTCAAATTGATCCTTACCCGGATCACTTCAAAAAATCATGTATTTGTGTGAGATTCAAAGACCTAATTATGGACACTACGAGAATATGTGGTTGTAGTGTGGTTCGGAAAACAATGCGACGGTGCTCTTGAATTAATGAATAATTCAAATTTATTACTCCCATTATTACCCACAAATCTTTCTAACAATGCGACGGTGCTCTTGAATTAATGAATAATTCAAAAAATTGCGATTCGTCACCGGACCAAAAATTATACAAACCGAACTGAGCTATACTTTGATACGTACGTACACCAATAGTTTACGACCACCCCATAAGACCAAATACCCAAATTAAAGGACAAAGATTGCATGCAATCTTGGGCCACTAGCTCCCTCCGCAACGAAGTAAAAAAGAGACAATTGTTGCAAGGGACACAGCTTCAAAAATTTTGTTATCCAGTGTAACAGTGAAGACCCGAGTAATAGTCTAAACCCAAATTGCCTTTTTTTTTTTTTTTTTTATAGCCAAGAGTACTCTTGGTTTATTTGGAAACCTAATTAATTTGTTTCCCATTTACTAAAATTTAAAATCAAAGATTTTAGCAACACCTTTCCTCTTTGGCTAAATGTCACCCAATGATTTTATCTAATAGAAACAAAATTGATTTTAGATCCTTACCTAAAACTCAACTTTAATGGGATTTTCCATTATAGGTTGCTTCCCACTTGCTAAAGTGTGATATGAGTAAAAATAAGGAATACACTTGGTTCTATCCAAAAAAAAGAAACTAGGAAACACCCTTTGTATAGATGTTTTGGATATCTTTGAATACCCTACTTCGTACCTTGTCTGCAAAACAAATCTAATAAGAACAGTGTTGAACTTTAATTCAACTCAATTAGTAGGAGAGAAATAGTCATATGACCTAAAGAAAAATAAAACTAGCAAACTTACCTAATGCTTCTAGTTGACAACAATGAAAAACATACGATTATGGTCACCATCTCTTTTCCATACCCACAACCTTTGGCCTCCTTGATTTAACCCCTTCTCTCAATCTGGAACCTTTGGAGTTTAAAAATGTGGAGACTTGGCCATACAAACCCCATTACAACACAATTAGGCGTATCTCAGCTCTCTTTCCATTGCCGCTCCAGTTTCGTGCAACTAAATTCTGAAGTGTCTAAACCTTAATTGCCTTTTTTTATAGCCAAGAGTCTAGATTTATTTGGAATTCTAGTTAATATGTTTCCCCCTTTCCTTTTTGCTAAAAGTCACCCAGTGATTTTATCTAATGGAAACAAAAACAGATTTTAGTAACCAACCAAAAACTCAACTTTAAAGGGATTTCCTACTTTGGGCATTGTTTTCCACTTGCTAAAATGCAATACCATTCCTCATTCTCTAAAAGTTGAGGGGTCAAAAGGGTTGGGGCACAGACACGGCACGTTTAAAAGCGGCATTGCACAGCATGGCACGACTCAGTATAGCACGACACGTAACAATCTTCTAAGTGGCTAGGCTGGACCAGTGTTTTGTGGCATGTGGCACGGGAAAGGTATGGGCACGGAAAAGCATGGGCACGGCACGACACCGTCACGAGTAGAAATGAGCATTACACCAGGTTATATTTTAAAAAAGGAAGCTTCAAAACGCCCTTGTATAGATTTTTTGGATACCTTTGAATACCATACTTCGTATCTAGTGTGCAAAAAAAAAAATCTAATAAGAACAGTGTCAAACTTTTATTCAGCTCAATTAGAAGGTAAAAAATAGTCATATGACCTAAAGAAAAATAAAAGCAGCATACATATGTAATGCTTCTAGTTGACAACGATGAAGCACATACGATTATGTTCACCCTCTCTTTTCCATACACACAACTTGCCTCCTTGATTTAACCACTTCTCTTGATTTGGAACCTTTGGAGTTTAAAAATGTTGAGGCAAGGCCATACAAACCCCAAGGCAACACAATTAGGCATATCTTTGCTCTCCTTCTGCCGCCGCTCAAGTTTCGTGCAACTAAATTGTGAAGTGTCAAAACTTTAATTGTCTTTCTATAGCCAAGAGTCTTGATTTATTTGGATTTCTAGTTAATTTGTTTCCCATTTTCCTCTTTTGCTAAAAGTCACCGGGTGATTTTATTTGATGGAAGCAAAAACTGATTTAGTATCCAAACTGAAGCTCAAGTTTAATGGGATTTACCATCTTAGGCATTGTTTTCCGCTTGTTAAAATGCAGTACCTTTCATCATTCGTTAAAGTACAGGTGTCAAAACGGCTGGGGCACAAGCAAGGCACGTTTAAGAGCTGCACGACACAACACGATACAATCATCTAGGTGGACTACGCTAGGCCAATGTTTTGTGGCACGTGGCACGGGCACGACACGACACATGCACTGGTAAAAATGTGGAATACACCAGGTTATCTCCAAAAAAGGAAAATATTGAATGCCATATGTATAGATCTTTGTATACCCTACTTCACCTAGTCTGCAAAACAAATCAAATAAGGATAGTGATGAACTTAAATTCAACTCAAATACATGGTTAGAAATAGACATATGACCTAAAGAAAAATAAAAGCACAAAACTTAATTACCTATTGCTTATAGTTGACGACAACGATGCACATATGATTTCGTTCACCCTCTCTTTTCCATACCCATAACCTCTGGCCTCCTTGATTTAATCACTTCTCTCGTTTTTGAATGTTTGGGATTTGAAAATGTTGAGACTTGGGACCATACAAACCCGAAGGCAACAAAATTAGGCATATCTCATTTACCAAAAAAAAAAAAAAAAGGCATATCTAAGCTCTCTTTCCACCGCCGCTTCAATTTTGTGGAACTAATGAAATGTGTAAATCCTAATTGCCTTTTTAGTGCCAAGAGTCTTGATTTATTTGGAATCCTAATTAACATGTTTCCCATTTGCTAAAGTCAAAGATTTTAGCAACACCTTTCCGCTATTGCTAGAAGCAACCCAGTGATTTTATCTAATGAGAACAAAAACTAATTTAGCAACCCACCTAAAACTCAACTTTTATGGAATTTCCCACTTTAGCCTTGGTTTCCCATTTACTAAAATGCAATACCTTTTGTCATTTGCTAAAAGTAGAGGTGTCAATACACTACTAGAATAATTGATAAAGATCACACTAAGAAAATTTGAAAGATTACGGTTTTGATGAAACCGTGATAAAGAAATGCAATGTGAGTTTTTAATGTCACTTTGCTAATAAAACCGTAGTGATTAATCATAATTATCACAGGTTTAAAAGAACCGTGATTATAATTGTTTAATTTAATCACATTTTTCTACAAGTGTGATAAAATGTGTTTATTTTTACCACGCTTTGTTACAAGTGTGATAAAATGTGTTTATTTTTACCACGCTTTGTAACAACCGTGATAAAATGTATTTATTTTTACCACGCTGTGTTACAACAGTGATAAAAAACTTTTTTATCACATTTTTTCCAACCGTGATAAAATGTGTTTCGTATATTTTAACCACACTTCGATTACAAGTGTGATAAAATGTATTATTTTCAACGCTTTGTTACAAACCGTGATAAAATGTGTTTATTTTAATCACGCTTTGTTACAACCCAAGTGATAAAAAAACTTTTTCATTTGTTTTCCGACCTTGATAAAATGTGTTTGCGTATTTTAATCATACTTCGATTACAAGTGTGATGGACTAGTAAATACTTTATTATTTATTAATTTTAGGTTTTTTTAATTTTGTTGCCTTATGCATCACTTTTGGCGAAGAAATAAATGTTTGTTGCCTTATGCAATGCCTTTGTCAACCAAAATATGAGGTTAGTCGCCAAAGTAGAATCTGACAGAGACATAATAGCGACAAAAAATGTTAGTCGCCCAAAAGAAAACATGTCACTAACTAATTTTTTGTTAGTGTCTACTAAATTACTAGGTGTCGCCAAAGGTTAGTCTACGGAGACCAAATTTACGTCGTCAACTGTATAATTTATATAAATTAAAATATTATAATTTAATGTAATATAATATATTATGATATAATGCAATATATATTTTATGTAAAATATATTACTCCCTCTGTCCCATTTTAAATGCTCCCTACGAATATCCGTGCCATTTTCAAACGTCTATATCTTTTTATTGGTAATGTTTTCAAAGTTTTTAAAAATTTTGTCTAATAGAACTAATTGAGATCTATCAAATAAGATCCATAGTGCATATTTAATTCATTATAGAATAAAAACTACAAGAGTTTTAAAAAGGCATGCATAACCGTAGGGAGCATTTAAATTGGGACGGAGGGAGTACATATTTGTTGTAATATAAAAGGGAATAAATGAAAAGATAATACATATACATTCTTTTTTAAAAATGTGACATGAAGACTTGGGTAGCCTAGTGGTTGGAGTGTTAGGATAAAAATTGGGAGGTTGGAGGTTCAATTCTTAGCAAATGCATGTTGGGAAAACAGTTGGGAGGTTGTGGAGATGATGCCACACGGCATGTATGTCCAAAGCGTGATGGTATAGTGAATCCAATCACGGTTTTTTGTCCAAACCGTGATTGTATAATTATAATTTAATCACGGTTTTTTGAGCAAACCGTGATTGTATAGTGTTTTTAATCACGTTATTTGTCCAAACCGTGATCTTAAAACTAATTTCATCACAGTTTTATCTTCACACCGTGATAATATTGTTGATTTAACTACGGTTTGCCGTGTAAACCGTAATTGTATAATATTTTTAATCACACTTTTTGTTCAAATCGTGATCTTTTACGATCTTTAACCACGGTTTGTTTTCCAAACCGTGGTCTTATCTTGTTTATCATCACGCCTTATGTGTTTCCATATCGGTTTGGACTTACATTTAACCACAGACATAAACCGTGGTTGAATCTTGAGGACTTTTAATAACGGCTCCATCAACCACGGTTTTAAAACCGTGATTAAATTATAAAGATCACGGTTTTTACCCGTGATCTTTTAAGTTTATTGTAGTAGTGATAAGGCCGAGGCAGAGGCATGGCATTAGCACGACACGCTTAAGTGCGGCACGGCATGACAGGACACAATCTTATAGGTGGGCTTGGCAGGGCCCGGATTTTGGGGCACGTGGCACTGGCACGAAAAAGCACGGGCGCTGCACATGCACATTTAAAAATGAGGAATACACCTGGTTATATCCAAAAAAAGAAACTTCAGAACGCCCTGGTATAGTTTTTTGTGGATATCTTGAATACCCTACTTCGTATCTTGTGCGGAAAAATATTTAATAAGAACAGTGTTGAACTTTTTTTTCATCTTAATTAGAAGGTTAAAAATAGTCATATGAACTAAAAAAAGAAAGAAAGCAGCAAACGTAGCTAATGCTTCTAGTTGACAACAATACCTCCTTGATTTAACCCCTTCTCTCGATTCGGAACCTTTGGAGTTTAAAAATGTTGGGACATGGCCATACAAACCCCAAGGCATCACAATTAGGCATATCTTTGATCTCCTTCCGCTGCTGCTCAAGTTTCGTGCAACTAAATTATGAAGTGTCCAAACTTTAATTGCCTTTCTATAGCCAAGAGTCTTGATTTAGTTGGATTTCTAGTTAATATGTTTCCCATTTTCCTCTTTTGCTAAAAGTCACCCAGTGATTTTATTTGATGGAAGCAAAGACTGATTTAGTATCCAACCTGAAACTCAATTTTAATGGGATTTACCATTTTAGGCAGTGTTTCCCACTAGTTAAAATGCAGTACCTTTCATCATTCGCTAAAGTAGAGGTGTCAAAAGGGCTGGGGCACAAGCAAGGCACGTTTATGAGCTGCACGACACGACACAGTACAATCTTCTAGGTGGGCTAGGTTAGAAATAGACATATGACCTAAAGAAAAATAAAAGCAAAAAACTTTCCTATTGCTTCTTGTTGACAACAATGGCTAATGCTTATAGGTGGGCTAGGTTGGGCGGTGTTTTGGGGCACGGGCACAGAAAAGCATTGACGCGACACAAGCACAAGTAAAAATGAGGAATACATCAAGTTATATCCAAAAAAAAAACTTTAAAACGCCCTTGTATAGATTTTGTGGATATCTTTGAATACCATATTTCGTATCCAGTGCGGAAACAAATTTAAAAAGAATAGTGTTGAACTTTTTTTCAGCTCAATTAGAAGGTTAAAAATAGTCATATGACCTAAAAGAAAAGAAAAAAAGCAGCAAACATACCTAATGCTTCTAGTTGACAACAATGGCTCCTTGATTAAACCCCTTCTCTCTATTTGGAACCTTTGGAGTTTAAAAATGATGAGACATGGCCATACAAACCCCAAGGCTACACAATTAGGCATATCTTTGCTCTACTTCTGTTGCCGCTCATGTTTAGTGCAACTAAATTATGAAGGGTCTAAACTTTAATTGCCTTTCTATAGCCAAGAGTCTTGATTTATTTGGATTTCTAGTTAATATGTTTCCCATTTTCCTCTTTTGCTGAAAGTTACCAAGTGATTCTATTTGATGGAAGCAAAAACTAATTTAGTACCCAACCTGAAACTCAACTTTAATGGGATTTACCATTTTAGGCATTGTTTCCCACTAGTTAAAATGCAGTACCTTTCATCATTAGCTAAAGTAGAGGTGTCAAAAGGGTTAGGGCACAAGCAAGGCACGTTTAAGAGCACGACACGACACGGCACAATCTTCTAGGTAGGCTAGGCGGGGCCAAAGTTTTGTGGCACGTGGCACGGGCACGGCACGATACATGCACGAGTAAAAATGTGGAATACACAAGGTTATATATATATATAAAAAAAGAGGAAACTGTGGATGCCATATATATAAATCTTTGAATATCCTACTTCACCTAGTCCGCAAAACAAATCAAATAAGGACAATGTTGAACTTAAATTAAACTGAAATACTAGGTTAGAAATAGACATATTACCTAAAGAAAAATAAAAGCAGAAAACTTGCCTATTGCTTTTAGTTCGCAACAATGATGCACATATGATTTCGTTCACCCTCTCTTTTCCATACCCATAACTTCTGGGATCCTTGATTTAATCCCTTCTATCGTTTTTCAAACTTTGGGATTTGAAAATGTTGATACTTGGGGCCATAGAAACCCAAAGGCACCAAAATTAGGCATATCTCATTTACCCCACAAAATATTAGGCATATCTCAGCTCTCTTTCCACCGCCGGTTCAGTTTCGCGCAACTAATGAAATGTGTAAATCCTAATTGCCTTTTTATAGTCAAGAGTCTTGATTTATTTGGAATCCTAATTAATATGTTTCCCATTTGTTAAAATCTAGCAACACCTTTCCGCTTTTGCTTGAAGCCACCTAGTGATTTTATCTAATGGGAACAAAAACTGATTTAGCTACGCACCTAAAACTCAACTATTAGGGAATTTCCCACTAGCCATGGTTTCACATTTACTAAAATGGAATACCTTTTGTCATTTGCTAAAATTAGAGGTGTCAATAAGGCGGAGGTTGGGCGGTGAGCGTGGCATGGCATGAAAAGCATGACATGTTTAAAGTAAAAATTAGGAATACATCAAGTTATATCCAAAAAAACAAACCTAAAACGGTTGTATAAAAATTTTGGATATCTTTGGGGCAACGTGGCATGGGCACGGAAAAAAATTTAATAAGAACAATGTTGAAAAAATTAGGAATAATCAAGTCCTTTTTTTTATATCAAAAAAAAAAACTTTAAAACGCCCTTGTATAAAAATTTTGGATATCTTTGAATACCAAAACTTCGTATCTAGGGACAAAAAAATTAAAATAAGAACAATGTTGAACATTTTTTTCAACTCAATTAGAAGGTTAAAAATAGTCCTGTGAGCTAAAAGAAAAGAAAAAAAGCAGCAAACATACCTAATGCTTCTAGTTGACAACAATGGATCCTTGATTTAACCCGTTCTCTTAATTTGGAACCTTTGGAGTTTAAAAATGATGAGACATGGCCATACAAACCCCAAGGCTACACAATTAGGCATATCCATACAAACCCCAAGGCTACACAATTAGGCATATCTTTGCTCTAATTCCGCTGCTGCTCATGTTTCGTGCAACTAAATTATGAAAGGTCTAAACTTTAATTGCCTTTCTATAGCCAAGAGACTTGATTTATTTGGATTTCTAGTTAATATGTTTCCCATTTTCCTCTTTTGCTAAAAATTAGCAAGTGATTTTATTTGATGGAAGCAAAAACTAATTTAATATCCAACCTGAAACTCAACTTTAATGGGATTTACCATTTTAGGCATTATTTGCCACTTGTTAAAATGCAGTACCTTTCATCATTCGCTAAAGTAGAGGTGTGAATAGGGCTAGGGCACAAGCAAGGCACGTTTAAGAGCAGCACGACAGGACACGACGTGGCACAATCTTCTCGGTAGGCTAGGCTAGGCCAATGTTTTGTGGCACGTGGCACGGGCACGGCACGATATATGCACGAGTAAAAATGTTGAATACACAAGGTTATATCCAAAAAAAAGGAAACTATGGATGCCACAGATATAAATCTTTGAATATCCTACTTCACCTAGTCCGCAAAACAAATCAAATAAGGACAATGTTGAACTTAAATTCAACTCAAATACTAGGTTAGAAATAGACATATTACCCAAAGAAAAATAAAAGCAGAAAACTTGCCAATTGCTTTTAGTTCGCAACAATGATGCATATATGATTTCGTTCACCCTCTCTTTTCCATACCCATAACTTCTGGGCTCCTTGATTTTATTCCTTCTATCGTTTTTTAATCTTTGGGATTTGAAAATGTTGATACTTGGGGCCATACAAACCCAAAGGCACCAAAATTGGGCATATATCATTTACCCCACAAAAAATTAGGCATATCTCAGCTCTCGAATCACCGTCGTTTCAGTTTCGTTCAACTAATGAAATGTGTAAATCCTAATTGCCTTTTTATAGTCAAGAGTCTTGATTTATTTGGAATCCTAATTAATATGTTTCCCATTTGCTAAAATCTAGCAACTCCTTTCCGGTTTTGCTAGTAGCTACCCGGTGATTTTATCTAATGGGAACAAAAACTAATTTAGCAACCCACCTAAAACTCAACTTTTATGGCATTTTCCACTTTAGCCTTAGTTTTCCATTTACTAAAATGCATTACCTTTGGTCATTTGCTAAAAGTAGAGGTGTCAATAAAGCTGAGGCAGAGGCATGGCATGAGCACGACATGTTTAATAACGGCACGACATGACACGACACAATCTTATAGGTGGGCTAGGCCGAGCTGGTGTTTTGGGGCGTGGTACAAGCACAAGTAAAATGAGGAATACACCTAGTTAATTATATCCAAAAAAAGAAACTTTAAAACGCCCTTGTATAGATTTTTTGGATATCTTTGAATACCATATTTCGTATCCAGTGCGGAAACAAATTTAAAAAGAATAGTGTTGAACTTTTTCTCAACTCAATTAGAAGGTTAAAAATCGTCATATGACCTAAAAGAAGAAGACAAAATAAAGCAGCAAACATACCCAAACGCTTGTAGTTGACAACAATACCTCCTTGATTTAACCCCTTCTCTCGTTTTTGAATGTTTGGGATTTGAAAATGTTGAGACTTGGGACCGTACAAACCCGAAGGCAACAAAATTAGGCATATCTCATTTACCCAAAAAAAAAAAAATTTACGCATATCTAAGCTCTCTTTCTACCGTAGCTTCAGTTTTGTGCAACTAATGAAATGTGTAAACCCTAACTGCCTTTTTATAGCCAAGAGTCTTGATTTATTTGGAATCCTAATTAATATGTTTCCCATTTGTTAAAATCGAAGATTTTTGCAACACCTTTCCGCTTTTGCTAGAAGCCACCTAGTGATTTTATCGAATGGGAACAAAAACTAATTTAGCAACCCGCCTAAAACTCAACTTTTATGGAATTTCCCACTTTAGCCTTGGTTTCTCATTTACTAAAATGCAAAACCTTTTGTCATTTGCCAAAAGTAGAGGTGTAAACAAAGCCGAGGCAGAGCCATGGCATGAGCACGACACATTTAAGAGTAGCACGACTCGGGACGACACGACACATCTTATAGGTGGGCTAGGTTGGGCCGGTATTTTAGGGCACGTGCCACAGGCACGGAAAAGCAAGGACACAACACAGGCACAAGTAAAAATGAGGAATACACCTGGTTATATATAATAAAAAAAACTTTAAAACGCCCTTGTATAGATTTTTTGGATATCTTTGAATACCATATTTCGTATCTTGTATGGAAACAAATATAATAAGAATAGTGTTGCACTTTTTCTCAACTCAATCAATTAGAAGGTTAAAAATATTCATATGCCCTAAAAGAAAAAAAAAAGCAGCAAACATATCTAATGCTTCTAGTTGACAACAATGGCTCCTTGATTTATTCCGTTCTCTCGATTTGGAACCTTTGGAGTTTAAAAATGTTGAGACATTGCCATACAAACCCCAAGGCAACATAATTAGGCGTATCTTTGCTCTCCTTCCGCTGCCACTCTAGTTTCGTGCAACTAAATTATGAATTGTCTAAACTTTAATTGCCTTTCTATAGCCCAAATAGCCCAAAGTCATGATTTATTTGTATTTCTAGTAAATATGTTTCCCATTTTCCTCTTTTGCTAAAAGTCACCCAGTGATTTTATTTGATGGAAGCAAAAACAGATTTAGTATCCAACCTGAAACTCAACATTAATGGGATTTACCATTTTAGGCATTGTTTCCCACTTGTTAAAATGCAATACTTTTCATCATTCGTACAAGTGTCAAAAGGGTTGGGTCACAAGCAAGGCACGTTTAAGTGCTGCACGGCCCGACACAGCACAATCTTTTAGGTGGGCTAGGCTGGGCCAATGCTTTTTGGCACGTGGCTCGGGCACGTCACGCCACATGCACGGGTAAAAATGTGGAATACACCAGGTTATATCCAAAAAAAGAAACGATGGAACGCCATATGTATAGATCTTCGAATACCCTACCTCACATAGTCCATCAAAAAAATCAAATAAGGACAGTGTGGAACTTAAATTCAACTAAAATGCAAGGTTAGAAATAGACATATGACCTAAACAAAAGTAAAAGCAGAAAACTTGTCTATTGCTTCTAGTTGACAACAATGATGCACATATGATTTCGTTCACCCTCTCTTTTCCAAACCCATAACCACTGGCCTCCTTGATTTAATTAATCCCTTCTATCGTTTTTGAATGTTTGGGATTTAAAAATGTTGAGACTTGGGACCATACAAACCCGAGGGTAAGAAAATTAGGCATATCTCATTTACCCAACAAAAAAATAAAACGCATATCTCAACTCTCTTGGCCTCGCCGCTTCAGTTTTGTGCAACTAATGAAATGTGTAAACCCTAATTGCCTTTTTATAGCCAAGTGTCTTGATTTATTTGGAATCCTAATTCAGTGATTTTATCTAATGGGAACAAAAACTAAGCTAATGGGAACAAAAACTAATTTAGCAACCTGCCAAAAACTCAACTTTTACGGAATTTTCCACTTTAGCCTTGGTTTCTCATTTACTAAAATGCAATACCTTTTTCCATTTGCTAAAAGTAGAGGTGTAAATAAGGCCGAGGCAGAGCCATGGCATGAGCACGACACGTTTAAGAGCAGCATGGCACGGGACGATACGACACATCTTCTAGGTGGGCTAGGTTGGGCCGGTGTTTTGGGGCACGTGGCACAGGCATGGAAAAGCAAGGAAACGGAACATGCAAAAGGAAAATTTAGGAATACACCTGGTTATATCCAAAAAAAGAAACTTCAAAACTCCCTTGTATAGATTTTTTTGGATACCTTAGAATACCAAATTTCGTATCTAGTGCGGAAACAAATTTAATAAGAATAGTGTTGCACTTTTTCTAAACTCAATTAGAAAGTTAAAAATAGTCATATGACCTAAGAAAAAAAAAACTGCAGCAAACATACCTAATGCTTCTAGTCGGCAACAATGCCTCCTTGATTTAACCCGTTCTCTCGATTTGGAAACTTTGGAGTTTAAAAATGTTGAGGCATGGCCATACAAATCCCAAAGCAACACAATTTGGCATATCTTTGCTCTCCTTCTGCTGCCACTCTAGTTTCGTGCAACTAAATTATGAAGTGTCTAAACTCTAATTGCCTTTCTATAGCCAAGAGTCTTGATTTATTTGTTTTTCTAGTTAACCTGTTTCCAATTTTCCTCTTTTGCTAATGGCAACCATTGATTTTATTTGATGGGAACAAAAACTGATTTAGTATCCAACTTGAAACTCAACTTTGATGGGATTTACCATTTCAGGCATTCTTTCCCATTTGTTAAATGCGGTACATTTCATCATTCGATAAAGTACAGGTGTGAAAAGGGCTGGGGCACTAGCAAGATATGTTTAAGAGTCGCACGGCACAACACAACACAATCTTGTAGGTGGGCCTGGCTTTTTGGCACGTGGCACAGGCACGACACGACACATGCACGGGTAAAAATGTGGAATACACCAGGTGATATCCAAAAAAAGAAACTATGGAACGCTATATGTATAGATCTTCGAACACCCTACTTCACCTAGTCCACAAAACAAATAAAATAAGGACAGTGTCGAATTTAAATTCAACTAAAATATAAGGTTAGAAAAAGACATGACCCAAGGAAAAATAAAAGCAGAAAACTTGCCTATTGCTTCTAGTTGACAACAAAGATGCACATATGATTTCGTCTACCCTCTCTTTTCCATACCCATAACCTTTGGCCTCCTTGATTTAATTAATCCCTTCTCTTGTTTTTGAATGTTTGGGATTTGAAAATGTTGAGACTTGGGACCATACAAACCCGAAGACAAGAAAATTAGGCATATCACATTTACGCAAAAAAAAAAAAACGCAAATATCAGCTCTCTTTCTACTGCAGCTTAAGTTTTGTGCAACTAATGAAATGTGTAAACCCTAACTGCCTTTTTATAGCCAAGAGTTTTGATTTATTTGGAATCCTAATTAATATGTTTCCCATTTGTTAAAACCAAAGATTTTTGCAACATTTTTCCGCTTTTGGTAGAAGCCACCTAGTGATTTTATCGAATGGGAACAAAAACTAATTTAGCAACCCGCCTAAAACTCAACTTTTATGGAATTTCCCACTTTAGCCTTGGTTTCTCCTTTACTAAAATGCAATACCTTTTGTCATTTGCTAGAAGTAGAGGTGTAAATAAGGCTGAGGCAGAGCCATGGCATGAGCACGACACGTTTAAGAGCGCCACAGCACGGGATGACACGACACATCTTATAGGTGGGCTAGGTTGGGCCGGTGTTTTGCGGCACGTGGCACAGGCACGGAAAAGCACGGACACGACAAAGGCACAGACACAAGTAAAAATGAGGAATACACCTGGTTATATAAAAAAAAACAAACGTTAAAACGCCCTTGTATAGATTTTTTGGATATCTTTGAATACCATATTTCATATCTTGTACGGAAACAAATATAATAAGTATAGTGTTGCACTTTTTCTCAACTCAATTAGAAGGTTAAAAATAGTCATATGACCTAAACGAAAAAAAAAAGCAGCAAACATACCTAATGCTTCTAGTTGACAACAATGGCTCCTTGATTTAAACCGTTCTCTCGATTTAGGAACCTTTGGAGTTTAAAAATGTTGAAACGTTGCCATACAAACCCCAAGGCAACACAATTTGGCATATCTTTGCTCTCCTTACGCTGCTACTCTAGTTTCGTGCAACTAAATTATGAAGTGTCTAAACTTTAATTGCCGTTCGATAGCCAAGAGTCTTGATTTATTTGTATTTCTAGTTAATATGTTTCCCATTTTCCTCTTTTGCTAAAAGTCACCCAGTGATTTTATTTGATGGAAGCAAAAACTGATTTAGTATCCAACTTGAAACTCAACATTAATGGGATTTACCATTTTAGGCATTGTTTAACACTTGGGAAAATGCAATACTATTCATCATTCGCTACAGTACAGGTGTCAAAAGGGCTGGGGCACAAGCAAGGCACATTTAAGAGCTTCACGGGACAACACAACACAATCTTTTATGTGGGCTAGGCTGGGCCAATGCTTATTGGCACGTGGCTCGGGCACGACACGACACATGCACGGGTAAAAATGTGGAATACAACAGGTTATATCCAAAAAAAGAAACTATGGAACGCCATATGTATAGATCTGCGAATACCCAACTTCGCCTAGTCCATAAAACAAATCAAATAAGGACAGTGTGTAACTTAAATTCAACTAAAATACGAGGTTAGAAATAGACATATGACCTAAAGGAAAATAAAAGCAAAAAACTTTCCTATTGCTTCTAGTTGACAACAATGATGCACATATGATTTCGTCTACCCTCTCTTTTCCATACCCATAACCTCTGGCCTCCTTGATTTAATTAATCCCTTCTCTCGTTTTTGAATGTTTGGGATTTGAAAATGTTGAGACTTGGGACCATACATACCCGAGGGTAAGAAAATTAGGCATATCTCATTTACCCAAAAAAAAAAAAACGCATATCTTAGCTCTCTATCCATCGCCGCTTCAGTTTTGTGCAACTAATGAAGTGTGTAAACCCTAACTGCCTTTTTATAGCCAAGAGTCTTGATTTATTTGGAATCCTAATTAATATGTTTCCTATTTGTTAAAACCAAAGATTTTTGCAACACTTTTCCGCTTTTGGTAGAAGCCACCTAGTGATTTTATCGAATGTGAACAAAAACTAATTTAGCAACCCGCCTAAAACTCAACTTTTATGGAATTTCCCACTTTAGCCTTGATTTCTCATTTACTAAAATGCAATACCTTTTGTCATTTGCTAGAAGTAGAGGTGTAAATAAGGCTGAGGCAAAGCCATGGCATGAGCACGACACGTTTAAGAGCAGCACAACACGGGATGACACGACACATCTTATAGGTGGGCTAGGTTGGGCCGGTGTTTTGCGGCATGTGGCACAGGCACAGGCACAGGCATGGAATAGCACGGACACGGCACAGGCACAGACACAAGTAAAAATGAGGAATACACCTGGTTATATCAAAAAAAGCAAACGTTAAAACGCCATTGTATAGATTTTTTGGATATCTTTGAATACCATATTTTTTATCTTATACGGAAACAAATATAATAAGTATAGTGTTGCACTTTTTCTCAACTCAATTAGAAGGTTAAAAATAGTCATATGACCTAAAAGAAAAAAAAAAGTAGCAAACATACCTAATGCTTCTAGTTGACAACAATGGCTCCTTGATTTAACCCGTTCTCTCGATTTGGAACCTTTGGAGTTTAAAATGTTGAAACGTTGCCATACAAACCCCAAGGCAACACAATTTGGCATATCTTTGCTCTCCTTCCGCTGCTACTCTGGTTTTGTGCAACTAAATTATGAAGTGTCTAAACTTTAATTGCCATTCTATAGCCAAGAGTCTTGATTTATTTGTATTTCTAGTTAATATGTTTCCCATTTCCCTCTTTTGCTAAAAGTCACCCAGTGATTTTATTTGATGGAAGCAAAAACTGATTTAGTATCCAACTTGAAACTCAACATTAATGGGATTTACTATTTTAGGCATTGTTTCCCACTTTTAAAATGTAATACTTTTCATCATTCACTAAAGTACAGGTGTCAAAAGGGCTGGGGCACAAGCAAGGCACATTTAAGAGCTTCACGTCACGACACAGCACAATCTTTTATGTTGGCTAGGCTGGGCCAATGCTTTTTGGCACGTGGCTCGGGCACGTCACGACACATGCACGGGTAAAAATGTGGAATACACCAGGTTATATCCAAAAAAAGAAACTATGGAATGCCATATGTATAGATCTTCGAATACCCTACTTCACCTAGTCCATAAAACAAATCAAATAAGGACAGTGTGGAACTTAAATTCAACTAAAATACGAGGTTAGAAATAGACATATGACCAAAAGAAAAATAAAAGCAAAAAACTTGCCTATTGCTTCAAGTTGACAACAATGATGCACATATGATTTCGTCTACCCTCTCTTTTCCATACCCATAACCTCTGGCCTCCTTGATTTAATTAATCCCTTCTCTCGTTTTTGAATGTTTGGGATTTGAAAATGTTGAGACTTGGGACCATACATACCCGAGGGTAAGAAAATTAGGCATATCTCATTTACCCCCAAAAAACGCATATCTCAGCTCTCTATCCATCGCCGCTTCAGTTTTGTGCAACTAATGAAATGTGTAAACCCTAATTGCCTTTTTATAGCCAAGAGTCTTGATTTATTTGGAATCCTAATTAATTTGTTTCCCATTTGCTAAAATCTTTTGCTAGAAGCAACCCAATGATTTTATCTAATGGGAACAAAAACTAATTTAGCAACCCGCCAAGCTAAAACTCAACTTTTACGGAATTTTCAACTTTAGCCTTGGTTTCTCATTTACTAAAATGCAATACCTTATTGTCACTTTCTAAAAGTAGAGTTGTAAATAAGGCCGAGGCAGAGCCATGGCTTGAGCACGACACGTTTAAGAGCTGCACGACACGGGACGACACGACACATATTCTAGGTGGGCTTGGTTGGGCCGGTGTTTTGGGGCACGTGGCACAAGCACGGAAAAGCATGGACACGGCACATGCACAAGTAAAATTCAGGAATACACCTGGTTATATCCAAAAAAGAAACTTTAAAACGCCCTTGTATAGATTTTTTTGGATATCTTTGAATACCAAATTTCGTATCTAGTGCGGAAACAAATTTAATAAGAATAGTGTTGCACTTTTTCTAAACTCAATTAGAAAGTTAAAAATAGTCATATGACCTAAAAGAAAGAAAAAAGGCAGCAAACATACCAAATGCTTCTAGTCGACAATAATGCCTCCTTGATTTAACCCGTTCTCTCGATTTGGAACCTTTGGAGTTTAAAAATGTTGAGGCATGGCCATACAAACCCCAAGGCAACACAATTAGGCATATCTTTGCTCTCCTTCTGCTGACACTCTAGTTTCGTGCAACAAAATTATGAAGTGTCTAAACTCTAATTGCCTTTCTATAGCCTAGAGTCTTGATTTATTTGTTTTTGTAGTTAATATGTTTCCCATTTTCTTCTTTTGCTAAAGGGAACCAGTGATTTTATATGAGAGAAGCAAAAACTGATGTAGTATCCAACCTAAAACTCAACTTTAAAGGGATTTACCATTTCAGGCATTGTTTCCCACTTGTTAAAATGCAATACCTTTCATCGTTCGCTAAAGTACAGGTATCAAAAGGGCTGGGGCACATGCAAGACACTTTTAAGAGCTGCACGAGACAACACAACACAATATTTTAGGTGGGCTAGGCTGGGCCAAAGCTTTTTCGCACGTGGCACGGGCACGGCACGACACATGCACGGGTAAAAATGTGGAATACACCAGGTTATATCCAAGAAAAGGAACTATGGAACGCTACATGTATAGATCTTCGAATACCCTACTTCACATAGTCCACAAAACAAATAAAAAAGGACAGTGTGGAACTTAAATTCAACTAAAATACGAGGTTAGAAATAGACATATGACCTAAAGAAAAATAAAAGCAGAAAACTTGACTATTGCTTCTAATCGACAACAGTGATGCACATATGATTTCCTTCACCCTCTCTTTTCCATACCCATAACCTCTGGCCTCCTTGATTTAATCACTTCTCTCGTTTTTGAATATTTGGGATTTGAAAATGTTGAGACCTAGGACCATACAAACCCGAAGGCAAGAAAATTAAGAATATCACATTTACCCAAAAAAAAAAACGCATATCTCTGCCCTCTTTCTACCGCAACTTCAATTTTGTGCAACTAATGAAATGTGTAAACCCTAACTGCCTTTTTATAGCCAAGTGTCTTGATTTATTTGGAATCCTAATTAATATGTTTTCCATTTGTTAAAATCAAAGATTTTTGCAACACCTTTCTGCTATTGCTAGAAGCCACCTAGTGATTTTATCGAATGGGAACAAAAACTAATTTAGCAACCCGCCAAAAACTCAACTTTTATGGAATTTCCCACTTTGGCCTAGGTTTCTCATTTACTAAAATGCAATACCTTTTGTCATTTGCTAAAAGTAGAGGTGTAAATAAGGCCGAGGCAGAGCCAAGACATGCACACGACACGTTTAAGAACAGAATGGCACGAGACGACATGACACATCTTACAGGTGGGCTAGGTTGGGCCGGTGTTTTGGGGCACGTGGCACAGGCACGGAAAAGCACGGACACGGCATAGGTACATGCACAAGTAAAAATGAGGAATACACCTGGTTATATCCAAAAAATGAAACTTTAAAACGCCCTTGTATAGATTTTTTGGATATCTTTGAATAGGATATTTCGTATCTTGTACGGATACAAATTTAGTAAGAACAGCGTTGCACTTTTTCTCAACTGAATTAGAAGGTTAAAAATAGTCATATGACCTAAAAGAAAGAAATAAATAAAAGTAGCAAACATACCTAATGCTTCTAGTCGACAACATTTGCTCCTTGATTTAACCCGTTCTCTCAATTTGGAACCTTTGGAGTTTAAAAATGTTGAGACGTTGCCATACAAACCCCAAGGCAACACAATTTGGCACATTTTTGCTCTCCTTCTGCTGCCACTCTAGTTTCGTGCAACAAAATTATGAAGTGTCTAAACTCTAATTGCCATTCTATAGCCTAGAGTCTTGATTTATTTGTTTTTCTAGTTAATATGTTTCCCATTTTCCTCTTTTGCTAAAGGCAACCAGTGACTTTATATGATGGAAGCAAAAACTGATTTACTATCCAACCTGAAACTCAACTTTAAAGGGATTCTGGCATTGTTTCCCACTTGTTAAAATGCAGTACCTTTCATCGTTTGCTAAAGTACAGGTGTCAAAAGGGCTGGGGCACAAGCATGACACGTTTAAGAGCTGCACGACACAACACAACACAATCTTTTAGGTGGGCTAGGCTGGGCCAAAGCTTTTTGGCACGTGGCACGGGCATGGCATGACACATGCACGGGTAAAAATGTGGAATACACCAGGTTATATCCAAGAAAAAGAACTATGGAACGCTATATGTATAGATCTTTGAATACCCTACTTCACATAGTCCACAAAACAAATCAAAAAAGGATAGTGTGGAACTTAAATTCAACTAAAATACGAGGTTAGAAATAGACATATGACCTAAAGAAAAATAAAAGCAGAAAAATTGCCTATTGCTTGTAGTCGACAACAATGATGCACATATGATTTCGTTCACCCTCTCTTTTCCATACCCATAACCTCTGGCCTCCTTGATTTAATTACTTCTCTCGTTTTCAAATGTTTGGGATTTGAAAATGTTGAGACCTGGGACCATACAAACCCGAAGGCAACAAAATTAGGAATATCACATTTACCCAAAAAAAAAAAATTACGCATATCTCTGCTATCTTCCTACCTCAGCTTGAATTTTGTGCAACTAATGAAATGTGTAAACCCTAACTGCCTTTTTATAGCCAAGTGTCTTGATTTATTTGGATTCCTAATTAATATGTTTCCCATTTGTTAAAATCAAAGATTTTTGCAACACCTTTCTGCTTTTGCTAGAAGACACCTAGTGATTTTATCGAATGGGAACAAAAACTAATTTAGCAACCCGCCTAAAACTCAACTTTTATGGAATTTCCCACTTTGGCCTAGGTTTCTTATTTACTAAAATACCATACCTTTTGTCATTTGCTAAAAGTAGAGGTGTAAATAAGGCCGTGGCAGAGCCATGACATGCGCACGAAACGTTTAAGAGCAGGACGGCACGGGACGACATAACACATCTTATAGGTGGGTTAGGTTGGGCTGGTGTTTTGGGGCATGTGGCAGAGGCACGGAAAAGCACGGACACATCATAGGCACATGCACAAGTAAAAATGAGGAATACACCTGGTAATATCCAAAAAAGGAAACTTTAAAACTCCCTTGTATAGATTTTTTGGATATCTTTGAATACCATATTTCTTATCTTGTACGGATACAAATTTAGTAAGAACAGCGTTACACTTTTTCTCAACTCAATTAGATGGTTAAAAATAGTCATATGACCTAAAAAAAAGAAAGAAAAAAAAGCAGCAAACATACCTTATGCTTCTAGTCGACAATAATTGCTCCTTGATTTAACCCGTTCTCTCGATTTGGAACCTTTGGAGTTTAAAAATGTTGAGACGTTGCCATACAAACCCCAAGGCAACACAATTTGGCATATTTTTGTTGTCCTTCTGCTGCCACTCTAGTTTTGTGCAACTAAATTTTGAAGTGTCTAAACTCTAATTGCCTTTCTATAGCCAAGAGTCTTGATTTATTTGTTTTTCTAGTTAATATGTTTCCCATTTTCCTCTTTTGCTGAAGGCAACCAGTGATTTTATATGATGGAAGCAAAAACTGATTTACTATCCAACCTGAAACTCAACTTTAAAGGGATTCATGCATTGTTTCCCACTTGTTAAAATGCAGTACCTTTCATCGTTCGCTAAAGTACAGGTGTCAAAAGGGCTGGGGCACAAGCAAGACACGTTTAAGAGCTGCATGAGACAACACAACACAATCTTTTAGGTGGGCTAGGCTGGGCCAAAGCTTTTTGGCACGTGGCACGGGCACGGCACGACACATGCACGGATAAAAATGTGGAATACACCAGGTTATATCCAAGAAAAGGAACTATGGAACGCTATATGTATAGATTTATATTTTTTTTTTGGGGTAAATAAGCGTGAAATTAAAAGGGGTAACCGAATATACAGCCTACAAGGGGCATACCCAGGAGGACAAAGAAAAAGAAAGATAGAAAAGAAAAGAAAACGAAATTGGGGAAGGCCAAGTGGCTACAATGAGGGAAGGATAGAGTGTTTCTCTTTCATCTATCAAATGAAGGAAAAACACCATCTAGTGAAATTACAAAAGAGGGACATCCCCCCAAAGGCATTACAACTATAGAAAATAAGCTACAAACAGCAGTAAAGGGGAGCAGTACAAATGCACTTTTAGAGTGCCAAAAATGGAGAACACAATTTGGAGAAGAGTTTGAACACGTCAGCAGCACAAAATGCTCAAACGTTGTGTTAGTAGCACTAGCTCTTGAACAACAGCATGAACACAGTGAGAAAAGTAATAATTGCAACCAACTCTGGAACAACAGCAAATCTGGAACCATGAATTTCTAAAAATTTGGCAGCACCTCGTTTGAAATAAGGTAACCCAGATCAGCACAACATAACATTCAATACAGTTACAGCAACTCAAACAGCAGCAGGAGGACACACAGCCATATCTGCTGCAGCAGATTTAGAATCACAGAGCTTATACATGAGGATTATAGAACAGAACAACAGCAGCACTGCCCATATAGATGGCAGCCACAAACTACTCAGAAAATCAGAGCATTAAAATGGTGATCAATTTAGCATCAAGCTAATTGTATGATATAAAATGAGAGAGAGGAAGGAAGACCCAATGGATGCCGGCCTCACACACCAAACACCCTCGAAACCTCACACTCCCCCTCTATTTTTTTAGTGATCTCAAAGGGTCTAAAGGGAACCAACCTAACACCCTCCTCTTACCACATACCCAATCAAATATATCCCTCAAAAGAAAGGTAGGGCATCAATCACACAACTCACTGGTATCACACATATAAGAGGATCACTCATCAAAATGTATAACAACCATCAATGGCAGCAGACAAATGCACATCAAGGTAGCAAAGTAGCCAGTCAATGGAATAAGATAGAAGCAACAACAGCATTGGCTTATCATATCAGAAGCTCAAATTAGCCCACAGAGAACAGATCAAACTGCTGTCAACTAATAGCACAGTTCCACAATAAGCAAGTACTGACTGCACATGGTCTCAACAAACAAACCAATTCATACAACAGAGGCATTATAGAAAGAAATCCAAACAATTTGTGACTCTCCTTCAACTCCCTTGAAACCTCACTACTTCTTACCTCTCACTAGAGGGTCCTGACTCCCACACCTGAACCTATATGTATAGATCTTCAAATACCCTACTTCACATAGTCCACAAAACAAATCAAAAAAGGACAGTGTGGAACTTAAATTCAACTAAAATACGAGGTTAGAAATAGACATATGATCTAAAGAAAAATAAAAGCAGAAAACTTGCCTATTGCTTCTAATTGACAACAATGATGCACATATGATTTCGTTCACCCTCTCTTTTCCATACCCATAACCTCTGGCCTCCTTGATTTAATTACTTCTCTCGTTTTCAAATGTTTGGGATTTGAAAATGTTGAGACCTGGGACCATACAAACCCGAAGGCAACAAAATTAGGAATATCACATTTACCCAAAAAAAAAAATACGCATATCTCTGCTCTCTTTCTACCGCAGCTTCAATTTTGCGCAACTAATGAAATGTGTAAACCCTAACTGCCTTTTTATAGCCAAGTGTCTTGATTTATTTGGAATCCTAATTAATATGTTTCCCATTTGTTAAAATCAAAGATTTTTGCAACACCTTTCTGCTTTTGCTAGAAGCCACCTAGTGATTTTATCGAATGGGAACAAAAACTAATTTAACAACCCGCCTAAAACTCAACTTTTATGGAAACTCAACTTTTATGGAATTTCCCACTTTGGCCTAGGTTTCTCATTTACTAAAATGCCATACCTTTTGTCATTTGCTAAAAGTAGAGGTGTAAATAAGGCCGAGGCAGAGCCATGACATGAGCACGACACGTTTAAGAACAGCACGGCACGGGCCGACATGACACATCTTATAGGTGGGCTAGGTTGGGCCGGTATTTTGGGGCCCGTGGCATAGGCACGGAAAAGCACGGACACGGCATAGGCACATGCACAAGTAAAAATGAGGAATACACCTGGTTATATCCAAAAAAGGAAACTTTAAAACGCCCTTGTATAGATTTTTTGGATATCTTTGAATACCATATTTCTTATCTTGTACGGATACAAATTTAGTAAGAACAGCGTTGCACTTTTTCTCAACTCAATTAGAAGGTTAAAAATAGTCATATAACCTAAAAGAAAGAAGAAAAAAAAGTAGCAAACATACCTAATGCTTCTAGTCGACAACAATTGCTCCTTGATTTAACCCGTTCTCTCGATTTGGAACCTTTGGAGTTTAAAAATGTTGAGACGTTGCCATACAAACCCCAAGGCAAAACAATTTGGAATATTTTTGCTCTCCTTCTGCTGCCACTCTAGTTTCGTGCAACTAAATTATGAAGTGTCTAAACTCTAATTGCCTTTCTATAGCCAACAGTCTTGATTTATTTGTTTTTCTAGTTAATATGTTTCCCATTTTCCTCTTTTGCGGAAGGCAACCAGTGATTTATATGATGGAAGCAAAAACTGATTTAGTATCCAACCTTAAACTCAACTTTAAAGGGATTTAGGCATTGTTTCCCACTTGTTAAAATGCAGTACCTTTCATCGTTTGCTAAAGTACAGGTGTCAAAAGGGCTGGGGCACAAGCAAGACACGTTTAAGAGCTGCACGACACAACACAACACAACACAATCTTTTAGGGGGGCTAGGCTGGGCCAAAGCTTTTTGGCACGTGGCACGGGCATGACACGACACGACACATGCTCGGGTAAAAATGTGGAATACACCAGGTTGTATCCAAGAAAAGGAACAATGGAACGCTATATGTATAGATCTTCAAATACCCTACTTCACATAGTCCACAAAACAAATAAAAAAAAGGACATTGTGGAACTTAAATTCAACTAAAATACGAGGTTAGAAATAGACATATGACCTAAAGAAAAATAAAAGCAAAAAACTTGCCTATTGCTTCTAGTTGACAACAATGATGCACATATGATTTCGTTCACCCTTTCTTTTCCATACCCATAACCTCTGGCCTCCTTGATTTAATCACTTCTCTCGTTTTTGAATGTTTGGGATTTGAAAATGTTGAGACCTGGGACCATACAAACCCGAAGGCAAAGTAATTAGGAATATCACATTTACCCAAAAAAAAAAAAATTACGCATATCTCTGCTCTCTTTCTACCGCAGCTTCAATTTTGTGCAACTAATGAAATGTGTAAACCCTAACTGCCTTTTTATAGCCAAGTGTCTTGATTTATTTGGAATCCCTAATTAATATGTTTTCCATTTGTTAAAATCAAAGATTTTTGCAACACCTTTCTGCTTTTGCTAGAAGCCACCTAGTGATTTTATCGAATGGGAACAAAAACTAATTTAGCAACCCGCCTAAAACTCAACTTTTATGGAATTTCCCACTTTGGCCTAGGTTACTCATTTACTAAAATGCCATACCTTTTGTCATTTGCTAAAAGTAGAGGTGTAAATAAGGCCGAGGCAGAGCCATGACATGCGCACGGCACGTTTAAGAGCAGAACGGCACGGGACGACATGACACATCTTATAGGTGGGCTAGGTTGGGCCGGTGTTTTGGGGCACGTGGCACAGGCACGGAAAAGCACGGACACGGCATAGGCACAGGCACAAGTAAAAATGAGGAATACACCTGGTTATATCCAAAAAAGGAAACTTTAAAACGCCCTTGTATAGATTTTTTGGATATCTTTGAATACCATATTCCGTATCTTGTACGGACACAAATTTAGTAAGAACAGCGTTGCACTTTTTCTCAACTGAATTAGAAGGTTAAAAATAGTCATATGACCTAAAAGAAAGAAAGAAAAAAAAGCAGCAAACATATCTAATGCTTCTAGTCGACAACAATTGCCCCTTGATTTAACCCGTTCTCTCGATTTGGAACCTTTGGAGTTTAAAAATGTTGAGACGTTGCCATACAAACCCCAAGGCAACACAATTTGGCATATTTTTTCTCTCCTCTGTTGCCACTCTAGTTTCGTGCAACTAAATTATGAAGTGTCTAAACTCTAATTGCTTGCCTTTCTATAGCCAAGAGTCTTGATTTATTTGTTTTTCTAGTTAATATGTTTCCCATTTTCCTCTTTTGCTAAAGGCAACCAGTGATTTTATATGATGGATGCAAAAACTGATTTAGTATCCAACCTGAAACTCAACTTTAATGGTATTTACCATTGTTTCCCACTTGTTAAAATGCAGTACCTTTCATCGTTCGCTAAAGTACAGGTGTCAAAAGGGCTGGGGCACAAGCAAGACACGTTTAAGAGCTGCACGACACAACACAACACAATCTTTTAAGTGGGCTAGGCTGGGCCAAAGCTTTTTGGCACGTGGAACGGGCACGGCACGACACATGCACGGGTAAAAATGTGGAATACACTAGGTCATATCCAAAAAAAGAAACTATGGAACACTATATGTATAGATCTTCGAATACCCTACTTCACATAGTCCACAAAACAAATCAAATCAGGACAGTGTCAAACTTAAATTCAACTAAATTGTAAGGCTATAAATAGATATATGACCTAAAGAAAAATAAAAGCAGAAAACTTGCCAATTGGTTCTAGTTGACAACAATGATGCACATATGATTTCGTTCACCCTCTCTTTTCCATACCCATAACCTCTGGCCTCCTTGATTTAATCATTTCTCTCGTTTTTGAATGTTTGGGATTTGAAAATGTTGGGACCTCGGACCATACAAATCCGAAGGCAAGAAAATTAGGCATATCACATTTACCCAAAAAGAAAAATACACATATCTCTGCTCTCTTTCTACCGCAGCTTCAATTTTGTGCAACTAATGAAATGTGTAAAACCTAACTGCCTTTTTATAGCCAAGTGTTTTGATTTATTTGGAATCCTAATTAATATGTTTCCCATTTGTTAAAATCGAAGATTTTTGCAACACCTTTCTGCTTTTGCTAGAAGCCACCTAGTGATTTTATCGAATGGGAACAAAAATTAATTTAGCAACCCCCCTAAAACTCAACTTTTATGGAATTTCCCACTTTGGCCTAGGTTACTCATTTACTAAAATGCAATACCTTTTGTCATTTTCTAAAAGTAGAGGTGTAAATAAGGCCAAGGCAGAGCCATTAGGGCTGCTCAAAAAAACCGGTGAACCGTGAATCCGGTCCGGACCGAACCGATCCGTACCTTTTGGATTTTAACCGTGGATTAATGGTCCGGACACGGATTCAAAAAATAAAAAACCGTGACTTTTGGATCGGACACGGATTTTGATTTTGAAACCGTGGATTAACCGATCCGGACCGTGAGATTTTTATTATATATAATTTTATCACTTTTATAATTATAGTTATATAGATATTGTTAATTTAGCAGACTTACGGTTTGGTTGTACTGTTGTAGGAGTTATGGTGTGAATATTGTTATCTCTATAAAATCTAGGGGGGTAAAGTATTTAATAGTATTATAAGTGCTACTATATATACTCTGGTTTGTGAGTGAACTTGAAGTAACCATCTCCATCCTAATCGTGCTTGACTCAAATTTGATTCACAGTCAAATTTGATTTCTTTAAGGCTACATGGATGAAGTTATGTATTTCAACATAGCTAGGAATTTTTCAAACCTATAACAGGTTTTGGTGGAGCATCTCTTGGAACCACTTTGGCAGACGATGCTTGCATTATCAGGACTACAAATCAGTTTTTTCCGAATAAGTTGAAAATCCGCGGATTAATCCGGAACCGATCCGTGACTCGCGGTTCGGATTGGAACCGAACCGTGAGACTTTTGGATCGGACACGGATTGTATTTTCAAAAAACCGTGACTCGCGGATTAGGATTGGATTCATGCCAATCTGGACCGATCCGGACCGTGAGCACCCCTAAGAGCCATGACATGTGCACGACACGTTTAAGAGCAGCACGGCACGGGCAAACATGACACATCTTATAGGTGGGCTAGGTTGGGCCGGTGTTTTGGGGCACGTGGCACAGGCACGGAAAAGCACGGACACGGCATAGGCACAGGCACAAGTAAAAATGAGGAATACACCTGGTTATATCCATAAAGGGAAACTTTAAAACGCCCTTGTATAGATTTTTTGGACATCTTTGAATACCATATTTCGTATCTTGTACGGATACAAATTTAGTAAGAACAGTGTTGCACTTTTTCTCAACTCAATTAGAAGTTTAAAAATAGTCATATGACCTAAAAAAAGAAAGAAAAAAAAAGTAGCAAACATACCTAATGCTTCTAGTCGACAACAATTGATCCTTGATTTAACCCGTTCTCTCGATTTGGAACGTTTGGAGTTTAAAAATGTTGAGACGTTGCCATACAAACCCCAAGGCAACACAATTTGGCATATTTTTGCTGTCCTTCTGCTGCGACCCTAGTTTCGTGCAACTAAATTATGAAGTGTCTAAACTGTAATTGTCTTTCTATAGCCAAGAGTCTTGCTTTATTTGTATTTCTAGTTAATATGTTTCCCACTTTCCTGTTTTGCTAAAGGCAACCAGTGATTTTATTTAATGGAATCAAAAACTGATTTAGTATCCAACCTGAAACTCAACTTTAATGGGATTTACCATTTCCGGCATGCTTTACAATTTGTTAAAATGCGGTACCTTTCATCATTCGCTAAAGTACATGTGTGAAAAGGGCTGGGGCACAAGCAAGACATGTTTAAGAGTTGCATGGCACAACACAGCACAATCTTTTAGGTGGGCTAGGCTGGGCCAATGCTTTTTGGCACATGGCACGGGCACAGGCACGACACGACACATGCACGGGTAAAAATGTGGAAAACACCAGGTTATATCCAAAAAATGAAACTATGGAACGCTATATGTATAGATTTTCGAATACCCTATTTCACCTATACCACAAAACAAATCAAATAAGGACAGTGTCGAACTTAAATTCAACTAAAATATGAGGTTAGAAATAGACATATGACCTAAAGAAAAATAAAAGCAGAAAACTTGCCTATTGCTTCTAGTTGACAACAATGATGCACATATGATTTCGTTCACCCTCTTTTTTCCATACCCATAACCTCTGGCCTCCTTGATTTAATTAATCCCTTCTCTCGTTTTTGAATGTTTAGGATTTGAAAATGTTGAGACTTGGGACCATACAAACCCGAAGGCAAGAAAATTAGGCACATCTCATTTACCCAAAAAAAAAAACCACATATCTCAGCTCTCTTTCCATCTCCGCTTCAGTTTTGTGCTCTCTTTCCATCTCTCTTGAAAGGAAGTTTCTCTCTCTAGGATCGCTCTCGAAGTCTGTCTAATCGTCCTCCCCAAATGAGGGGAGAGTGCCTTATTTATAAACCACTCGACCTCTCCTCCGGGCCGAGTGGACTAATAAAGTCCGGGCACGTGTCGCACAAATAGTGCACGAATATTCCTTTCGTATTGTCAGGCCGCGGCCGCGACACCCGCGGGGAGGGTCCCGCGGGTGCTACTCCGCGATGAACCCTTGTTCCTAGCCACCAAACCACAAAATCTCCAGTAATCCTGAGTGCACGGCGCGGTAAAGGTTTGTCTCGGTCTCGCCATTGCCGCTATTGGGCACGGTCGAGTCTCTACCTTGCCATCACCGCATGAGCGACATGGTCATGACCTACCGGGTCACGCCAATTCCGCGACCAAGCCTCTAAATGGCCTCCCCTCGGACCCTGCCAAGTCAGCTGAGGGTGGACTCATCGTCCGGGTCGGATCTTCTGCAAAGGGCCGACGTCTATCTTCGTCGTCTTCCAAAATCTTGGGGAATCATAATCGATTCATTCATCATCGTCTCTCATCCAAGACTCGAATGGTATAGGTTGTGTCACCATCGGGTTGCCTCTTGATCAAGGCACCCCTGTCTGTCATTCGAAAATCTGGCTAAGTATGAAAAAGTAACTTTTTTCGGAATGTTTTGAATTGGCCGATTAAAAATCCCGGTATTTGTTCCTTGGATTTTTTTAAGCATAATGGTATAATCGGATGATCTTTTCGAGTACAAGAAGGTTGTCTTTCGGCCCTTTTCTTCGGAGAAAAACGTGTCGTTTTTCGCCTTTGAACTAAAAGTGGGGGGGATGAAAATAAGAACCAAAGGACCCGGGGCCGAGGAATCCGGAGCAGGGCTACTCGGGGCTGAGGATCTGAGGGTGAGACACACCCGCAGGTGGGAGTCCGTGGGTGAGATACCCGGGGTTGTCGAGCAAAACCGGGGTTGGTTGGCACCCGGGGCTAGCAAAACCAGAGTTGGCCACTCGGGGCCGAGAACCCGGTGACGACGTTCCGGGCATGGGACCAGGTAATGGCCACCCGGGGTTGGGACCCGGGGCTGGAATCCCGGGGATGGAGATCCGGAGTTGGTCGCCCGTGGTTGGGCCGCGGGCGGTTGGGCATCCGGAGTTGAGTCATTTGCCTTGTTCCGAATTTGTCCAACTCGAGGCAATTTCATTGTTAGTACAAATTTTGATAATCTCTTTCCACGTGTCCTCCGAAATGCATGCCACGTGTCCTCCGAAATGCATGCCACGTGCCCGTTGTAATTTTACCCTTCTACAACTGGGAATCAAATTTCGGTGTTTGGATTAATTCAATAATCTTACGTGGGAAACAATTATTTTGGAAATTTATTAAATTCAACATTTCCTTTTCTTCATGAATAAGCAAGGAATCTGAGATTCCTATGGGGTAAGGGAGGGATCAGATTCCCACTCAGTCTGAGAATGTGATTCCTTGTTGAATATATCATCATGAATCACATTCCTATTCCTGTCTCTGTTATGCATCAAAATCAGAAAAGCTTGGCATCACATTCTCATTCATGTCTCTTCCAAACATTGAAATCATGGGTAGAATGCATCACATTCCCATTGCCCCTTATGATTACTGCCATCCAAACTGAACCTAAAAGCGATGGTTCATTATGGGTGAGTAAAATAACAGGTCATTGCAAATCCAGTCTAAACCAAATGGTTTGGTTTTGTTTGGTTTTTAATTAGAAATATATACGTAACGTAAATCCACAAACCAAACCATGTAACGCAGTATCTAATTGTTTATAACAGGGACCAAACCACATTACTAAAAAAACCGATCCAAACATTTTGGTTTAGATCGGTTTGGACTAGGTCACGATTTAATAGTTGTTTTGCTCACCTCTAAACATAAATGCCCTTCAAATACTAAGTGAGAATCTCGTCTCTATAGTTTTTATATTCAGTTGAAACCGCACACCATCTCTGCAAATCACTTCCTAGAGGTTGTGATCTGTTATTATTAGGAGACTCTGCAGAAGAATCACGCCATCAAATCGTACCTAAATGTAGCAAAAGCGAAGCCCAATCGATGCATCAAGTGAAAAGAGCCAGTGCACTGGCAGAGTCTGTGAAAACATTGAATTGTACATAGCCTAACCCTCGCCAGCAAACATGCAGTTTCTACAAGTCGAACCCGTGACAATGCGGTATATAAAAGGTTTATAGAAACAAAGTATGAAATGACAATATGCATCAAATGGAAATTTTAACTCCTAGATTGCATTGAAAATACATAGTTTTGCACTCTTGAAATATAGGGGGTGTTCCACTAAGGTGATTTTTTAAAAAAACTGGCATTTTACGGTTTTTTATGTGATGTATTGTGAGAGAATGACATGTCTTGATTTTTGGAAAAAACAGTTTTTTGTTAGTGGAACACCCCCATAGAAAAGGTTATACAAACAACAAAGTACAAAATGACATAGTATGCAACTATGCATCAAATGAAAATTTTAACTCCTAGATTGCATTGAAAACAACAAGAAGAAACATATTGAAGAGGTGACATAGTTTTGCATTCTTGAAAGATCAAGCAACTCCGTCCTCAATACAACCTCCCTCTACAAACGCGAGAACCACAATAACAATCCTTCCTCTTGATGTTGCCATTACCATCACGAACTTGATCCACCTTATAGTTGTAATCATAAGTCAACTCAACTAAAGGAGGTATGTCTTCGGTAGCGAAGAACATGATGTGTGGCATTCGCTTGTCAATATGATCATAAAGGATTTTTTGGGCGTAGAGGTTTGGAGAGCAACTGTGGTTTATAAACCTCCCCACATTCCCAAATTTAGCCGCGTCAATGGTAAAGTCATCACCATTCATTCCGACGTCGAATAGATACTCATCGTTACCGACTCTTTCCTCCGCTTCTTGTTCTTGCAGCAACTCTCCCACGTACTCGCAAATAAAACCGCCGGATTGAATGAAGTCCGGAGATCTAACACCCCACCCCATTTTCTCAGTCTTGAAAATCTCCAAACAGTATCGAAATCCATTTTGGCTAACCCTATTTTGACAAGAAGGCGGGCATTTGCAAGATGGGCCACACTCATAAATGAGTGGCTTTTTCCTAACGATAAAGCCTTCCGAAGTGAATGGAATGTCGCCCCCATACCTAACAGTGCATGGACATTCCTCGAAATCCAAGCAGCCATTGATGCAATCGCAACCGTGATGGACAGATTGGTTAGACTCGTACCACTTCGGGTAGATCACATTGGTAATATAATGGAATGGTGGAAGTTTCTCATCGTCCACGATGTTGACTACACGAACCGGCTTCACCTCTTTTCCTTGAGAAATATCATCGGCAGCAAAACTAGGTAACTCCAAAACTTCAGACTTCTTTGGCATGGAAACATTTACTTCATTGAGTTTAGGTTGCCCAGCCAATCTATTCAAAACAAACTTATAGACCAATTTTCCCCAATCCCCCCTTTCTTGCTTACATTCGGTCACCTTATACAGCCCATCGTAGGTATATGTTGTATGCGACCTTCTTGCAGTCTTCAAAATAACGCGAACAGGGATCTCATCATCCATGCTATTTTTTAGGGCAAGATTTCCTCCTGTAAGTTGTTGATCTTCAGGGGGCTTATCTACAATCTTTGGATTTCCGCCTTGCCCAGAATATATGAGACCATCAGAAGATTCAGCATCATCGCCATAACGACCAGACTTAACAATGCTCGTGGCTACGTTTTTCCCATTTATCTCCATGTAATCGATTCCACCTTGAAATTGATGATGGATGCCTATAACAACTAGTTCCGCCCTAAATTGGAACGTATCACCAATTTCTACCCCGGGGACTGGTCCTAATAACTTCACGGTATTCACCCGTTTTTGTTGCTGTTTAAGAAGCATTGCTGCGTTCACAGAAAACTGCTTGAAAGCCTTTCTTTTTTCCTTCGCCTCTTTCTTGTATTCATTTGAAAGCTTGGTAATAGTCTCTTGGAACAGATTCAAAACCTCCCTTACTTTACTGCGACTACCATCTTCTTGGATTTTCACATATGGAACAATACTAAGATCATTTAGTTTTTCGCCCACAAGAACATGGTTCTCGCTTTCTTTGTCCTCAAATAGCGTGTCCTCGCATGGAATAGCAGGTTCCACACCAAGAACAACAGATTTTTCCAGATAAGATTCTGTGTTATCCAGATTCTGTAGTAAAATTGAATCATCCTGTGTACCTTCATTTTCGGGACTTTTTCCTCCGATATTTTTGGTGCCCGTTTCACAGCCAACAAGTTGCAGAGATCTGTGAACTACATCCACCATTTCCTTCAAGTCATTCCGTCCGAGCTGCTTCTCGAAACCATTTCCATCTTCAATTCGCACTTCTCTTTGTTCCCCATCAATTCTTTTTGTGTCTAAAACTTGGATTTGGTCCACACTGCACTTATTACCCAAAATCTTATCGGAATCCGAAGTACCATTTCGCTTTCCAAAGCATAAAGGAAATGTACGACGGGTAGTGACCCCTTTCCGGATCTTCGGGGGTGGATATTTACGAAGACGGGGATGTAAGTGAGACAAGGATTTGGAAAAATCCGATGTAGTGACTGGTTCAGCCTCGGTCATGGTTTCCGGTACATCAATCACTTTAGGCTGATCTGGGGTTTTTCGGTACACCATTTCCTCCAAATCATTCCCTCCGAGCTGCTTCTCGAAACCATTCCCATCTTGAATTCGCAGTTCTCTTTGTTCCCCATCAATTCTTTTTGTGTCAAAAACTTGCATTTGTTCCACACTGCACTTATTACCCGAAATCTTATCGGAATCCAAAGTACCATTTCGCTTTCCAAAGCATAAAGGAAATGTACGGCGGGTAGTGACCCCTTTCCGGAACTTTGGGGGTGGATATTTATGAAAACGGGGATGTAATTGAGACAAGGATTTGGAAAAACCCGATGTAGTGACTGGTTCAGCCTCCGTAATGGTTTCCGGTACATCAATCACTTTAGGCTGATCCGGGGTTTTTACCCACACTTCAACATCATTGTCCACTGTCACCCATTGCCAAAGGGCTTCAACATTGTCATTTGACACCTTTGGCTTGATAGTTTCACATTCCATCTCACTTGGTTCCGAATTTTCGAACGGTACGATGTTCCCGTCTTCACCAACTTCTGGATTTCCAGTTGATCTTGCGTCAACCCGAGGGGCATGATCAACCCCGCATGCCGGGAACTGACGGGTGGCAGTTACCTTTCGGCATTTGTAGTTGGCGGGATAGGGGCTGAACGTTGGAGGAGGTCGTTTAACGGTAAATGAAGTCATTCTTGGCAATTGAGGTTCCACTTCAAGATTGACTCCAACAAACGGGTGATAATCCCAGAACTAGGCTGGAAAAAACAATAAAAAAAAAAAAACCAAAACCCACAATCACATTGTATTTCAGGAAGGGAAATGAAAACAGAAACACATTGGTGTACTTGCAAAAGGAACACGAGAAAAAATCAAAGGGAGTGCGATTTGTTCTTCCACTTTACCCACGACTCTGGTTTGTTAGTGCTCTAGTGTCCACAGGTACAAGAAGAAATCTAGGTGATAGGTAATGTCAAGGACAGAGTCCTTACTTTTTAGTAGCAGAATATTTCTAAAGTGGATGCGCTCACAAGACAGGAGCTCGAATCTGCGCTCCCTAGAAGGGAGCTCGCTCCCATCCAGATGGGAACCTTCTTCTAAACAGAATGGAAGCTTCCACACTAATCTTAAGGACGAATTCTCACTTCTCTTTCCAACTATATGCAAGGAAGAAGAAAAAGAAAAAAGAAGTGAGAGGAGTTAAGACTCTCTCTCTCCTCTTGTATTCTACTACTTATCTACGTATTTAATCCATATAATCCATATATTTGGCATTAAAATATCTATTGCGATGCCATTTCTCACTCTTATATATGTGTGTATGTGTGTAAATTTATTCACAGTTGTATTTATTCATTAAATATTACCTCGCCACTCCCAACTTTGGGTGCTTCTAAATAACCCCGACCCGCTTCTATCCCCACTCCCACCCCCGCTCTGTGCAGCTAATGGCAGGGGCGGACCCATGGGTGTGTGCGAGGAGGTGCTACACTACATGGGAAATGAGACACATTTGATTCTTGAAGTAGTGACGCGTCACATTGTATCCAAAATGTGGTGCTTTGATTTGGTTCCCAAATCATTGTTGATTCTGTTTACGGGAAAATCGATCCTCAACTTTCGAGTTATCTATGTGGGGTGGGTAGGTAAACGCTGGGGATATCACCCGGCTCACAAGAATACCTAAAAAGAGTATAGAAAGTTCCACTCAGGGAACAATGATATCACAAAATGGAGATAGACAAAAGGTTAAATTCCTTAGACCCCCTCATCTTTACTCATTTTCCACGGAGACTCCCTAACCTTTAAAAGCGTCCATACTCACCCCCTCATCTATGCGAAATGCAAAACACCCCTTACTCCGTTAACGGAATGACGACAAATGACTATAACACCCCTTAAGAAAACACCCCCTCATCTATGAAAATCATCCACAGTCACCCCCTCTCTCTTTTTTTTTTATTTTTTTTAGTGTGTTTGTTTACAAAAAATTTCTGTTTTCAAAAATAAAATTTAGTGAATTTGTTTTTTTATTTCAAAATTAGAGTGTTCATGTTTTGTTTTCAAATTTGATTTTTTTTCTCTAAATATCTACATTTGTTTCATTTAAAAAACACACCCGAAAAAAAAAAAAAAGATATGTGTATAACTTTTTTTTATTTGTGGAAAACAAAATAAATTACATAATAAAAAGGAAACAATACACTCTCTCTTTCTCTTATAGATAAATATTCATTTATTAAGAAAGAGCCAATTTTTATACCATTTAATCTAAATTTCTATCAAAACAAACCCTGTTTTTTTTCCTATTTTATTAAACAATAAAATCAAACTGTTACAACCTTTTTCATTTAAGACCGAACTGATATTAAAACAAAACTAAAATAATATCAAATAAGTGGTTTTATAGAACAATAATATCATTCAGACATCAAAAATAATACCAGAGAAGTCATCTTCAACAAGAATAATATCATATCAGTAGTCGATCTAATAAATAATATCGATTTGGTGAATCTAAGCAATGAACTCAAAATTGAGTTACGGTTTGTCCGGTCGGGCTCATTTCAATCCCTAAGAACTACTTTAAACTACTCCAACATACTTAGGAAGAGAAGTGAGAGGATTATCTACCTTCAATTTGGTGAGAGGAGTGAGAATTTGAAAGTTTATGGGTTTTGCTAGAGGTTGAAGATGGAGTCGATTGCTTGGGATTGGGCTTCAATGGTGGCTCTTAATGGACGAATGTGACTCCATATGTATATCTATAAACATATACATATACAATATAATACATTTACAAAACAGTGTGTTGAAGGGCATTTTCATCTGAAAAATGCACAAAACAGGGAGCAGCAAACGGTTGTGTAACAAAAGGGGTCTGTAAGGCTAACGGTGAAAGATGAGGGGGTGAGTTTGGACGCTTTTAAAGGTTAGGGGGTCTGAGTGGAAAATGAGTAAAAATGAGGGGGTCTCTAAGGAATTTAACCTAGACAAAAACAAGAAAGAAATAATAACAGGAAAGAAAAAATTGGGCTTCGGAAAGGGCGCCTGAACCACCGCCTCAGATTTGGCTTCTTATTCGCCGGAAGGAAAGCCACACCACCCCTAAACCTCTGAAGCCTCAGCGGATCTGATCCTCTTGAGGTTTGGATCGGAGCCGAAGGAAGTGAATGTGGCCCTCCATCACCGAAAACGATGGAGGTTGGATAATGGATGTTGTTGATGGTGTTGGCGAGCAAAAGTTGAGGGTAGAAGATATGGCCGGTGAGAGAAAGGGGGGGGAGGTGGAGGTGAAAAGGGCGGTGGCTCCACTCACAAGAGATTAGGGTTTCTTCAGATGGGGGGAGGCGAGAATGAGATTAGGCTTTTGATCGTCTCCAACTGAGGTAAATTCTCACTCTCTCTCAATCTCTCTCTCTCTCTCTCTCTCTCTCTCACACACACACACACACACACTAAAAAGTTTGATTTTGATGAACTGCTAGAATAATGAACGCTTAATTTTTTCATAACATATGTCATTTGCGGAGGGTGGAGAATATTAAAAAAAAAACTGACAAATTGTTGGGCACCGGGTACTCCCCGAATACTAGACCTAGGCACTAGTCGGTGCCCAACCGCCCAGCCAATTAGGGGCCAGAGCAAGAATTTAAAGGTAGTGGGGGGGTCAATTATTTACAACAGCTATAATGGAGCAAAGAAGTAGGAAATGTAGATATGCTTCTTCGCTACTAGCACAAAAGCTAATTGGAGCTGATAGCTTATTAAAAATAACTCTCTACAAACATATAGAAATGAAAAATTAAAATGCGAACCCACTTCAACAAGACCGAAGTTTGTCCGAATTATCAAAACACATCCACAAACAAAATTCTCCTACATCAAGTTGAATCAAAAGCCCTTACTTAGTTGACGCAACTTGATCCTTACTGAGAACAAAACTCAAATATATCCTCAAACAATTCCAAAGAACATGATATAATCAACAAAACTAAGTGAGTAAATTCTCATAGTGCAAAGCGATATAATCAACAAAACTCAAATATATCCTCGTCCCAAGTGAATTATTTACCAAAAGGTTCAACACACTTCAACAATGAATAACATAACAACGAAATCAATGTTGACTTCTGAATGCAATGCAACTAAGGTTCCCCAAGCTTATACTATCCTATAATTAATTCCTATAAAAAGGAAATCATAAAGTATAAAATTTACCAATTTTGCTAGAAAGTTATTTGGTTTTTGGGTTTTTCAATTTCTAATTGAAGCCTATGAGTTCATTATCTTACTTGATATGGAGTAAAGAAAGCTAATTGTACCCATTTTTGGAAGTGTTATCCAAAGTGAAAGAACAGCGCTAATTGCAGAAAGCAAGAGAGAGAAAAGCTTTCATTTTTATTGAACAGCCAGTTACAAAGGGAAAAAAAACCAAGAAACAAAAACTAGGAGTTGGGCTCCCATTGGCATCCTTCATAGCAATATTAAACAACTCACAAGGGAGACGACAACTCCATTTACAAGCAAGAAAGCCTACAAATCCTTAAGAGCTTTCACGGTTCAGTTTTTAAAAAAGAATGACAGGGAAAAAGAGAGGGCAAGTTCTATAATTCTCGAGATCTTTAGGGCAAGAGTATAGTACTTGTTGAACAAATTTAATTACAGAATACCTCAAAATATCATACCATGTCTAATGAAATTTTTGAACTCATGCAGTGGGGTCACTTGAACCCTGACCCTACTTGCCACCCCTTCCCTACGCCCCTGAGCCCTTGCCTAACAAGTTTTAGAACCTTTATTTTAGTTGAAAATTTTATCAACAGTGTATTGATAATGAGTCATTCCTTTCATCTTCAAGTTCAATGGACTCAATGCAAAATTGACTCATTTAATAACAAGTTCTTTGGGTGGTATCTTGAATAGATTTCGTGTAACAATATCCATTCCGAAGTTGCTAATTTGTCCGTAGTTATGTAATTGTGTTGTCATAAATTCTCACTCTAAGGATAGGTGACAATCTCCCAATAATATCATGAATAGATTTCGAGTCATTAATGTCCCTTGTGAATTGTGTGTAACAAAATCTCAACTATATAATGTGGATCCTTAGGGGAAAGGAATGATAGATGACTCTTGTGGCTAACCAATATACTATGATCCTCCCTTTTTGTAGATGTTTTGAATATCTTTGAACCCCTTATATCATATCTAAGTTTCAAAAATACTTGAAAAATGTGTCTATGCACTTACATAATAAAGATACATTGTAAAATTGACAAATTTAAGTTTAAATCAGTATTGAAGTTTTTTTTCTAACATACTGATGATTTCATGATCTAATAGGAAAGAGTAGATATTTGTACATGAAACTAAATACTATAATAAAATGGATATATGCATATAGATATAGATATTCATTATAAAATTGAAAGCTTAGCCTTACAACAAATAGCAATAAAAGTTTATAGCCTAATAGGTACAGAACTAGTTTATATGAAAAAATTAAGGTAAAACCGCTAAGTGATTTTAAATTAGTCGAATGTAAGAATTATGGGAAACCTTGATTCGCTTATAGATTCGTATTGTTTTTGCATGAATCGTGAATCGAATCGCTAATCGAACCGTGAATCGTACGATTCACTACAGGTTCTAGATGAACCTCGATTCACCTATAGATTCGTATCGTTTTTACTTGAATCGCGAATCGAATCGTGAATCGTGCGATTCTGACAACTATGGTTCCAACGTTAATCGGGTAGAACCGGAACCGAACCAAAACCGGTCCAGTCTTGTTGTTTGGATCTGGACAGGTTCTATACGTATATTGGTTAGGTTTTAGTTCTTATTTTTTTAGAACCTGTTGGATGGTCTGGTTATTGGATTTCTAAAGAACCGATCTAATCCGAACCATGTGCACCCATATCTAGTGCACGAAACATACCTAATAAGCAGAGTGTTGAATTTCAATTCAACTCAATTAGTAGATTGAAAATAGTCACATATAACCAAAAGAAAAAATGAAAGAAGCAAACTTACCTAATGCTTCTAGTTGAGAACAATGAAGCACATATCGCTCACCCTCTCTTTTCTATAACCACAACCTCCTCGTTGATTTAACTCCTTCTCTGGATCTGTGATCTTTAGGGTTATATCTCTGCTCCCTGCTCCCGCCGCCGCTCCAGTTTCGTGCAACTAAGTTAAGAAAGACCCAAGTAATACTCCAAACCCTAAGTGCCTTTTTATAGCTAGCCTAGAATTATGATTTGTTTGGAATCCTAATTATATGGGAATTAACTCTATCGTTAATTTGGAAGGTTTTGAAACCGACTTTGATTGGAAGTGCTGTGGTCCCAGTTTAAAATTTTCATTTGCACCAATCATGGGTGGACACGTAGGTAATGGAGATTGTGCGCCAATCTAGGCAACCAGTGTGTCCTATACCAACAATCTTGATGCCACGTGGCGTTATTTGATAGGCGTAAAATTCAATAGCTGTCCAATAACAAGAATCAAGATTGAAGTCAACTACATATATATGGAAAACTGGAAATATCCTAGTGAAATTAGGAATCTTTCCAAACCGAGAGCAGCCATAGGCCCGAAGGCAACCGGGATTACTTGACGATCAAGTTATGCGGTATTCCTACGCCGGGATCAATAAGACAATTTCATGCATGACGAGCAATTCTACAATGAGATTAAATTCCTTACACACCTGGTGGAAACTACTCCAATAAGGTAAATTTCACTGATCATAATATGCTTGTCTCTCTCTCTCTCTCTCTCTCTCTCTCTCTCTCTCTCTAAAATAGATCTGACCCTCTTATAGCCGCCACCAAGTTTCCTCTACCGGGGGGGAATGCCTCCTCCTCCTCCCCCCGGGCCTTCTCTCTCTTGGCTTTCTTTGGATGGTGGAGTTTGATGCTTCGTGAGGCGGCGACGTCGTCATGGTTTCCGACGTCCGTTTTCTCCAGATCGTCTCCGGCGTTGGTGTCTTGGCGATCATCCATTGGGATTTTGGCCGTCGACGGGAACGGCGACGGTTTGTTTCTCTCGTTGTACTCTTTCCTCCTTGTTTTCCGACCCCCATCATCAGGCGGCTTTCTCTCTGCGATCCTCGTCTTTCTTCTCTCCGGCGAACCTTATCTCAATTGTGTGGCTCTGTCCACTCCCCCGCCAGTTTTTTCTCTCGGGTAAACCGGTTTTTAGCCTAACGGCTTGGTGGTTCTGGCTGGTCCGTGGCATGATCGGCGATGGCAGCCCCCGTTTTCATTGTTGGATGCTTCGGGTTTTGCCTAACGGCTTGGTTTGCTTCCGCGGCAGCTTGTTTGCTTTTGTGATCTGCTTGTCCATCTGATTGGGTGGCCAATGGCGGCATGGTAGAGTTTCAGGTGTTGGCAGATTGTTTGGTGGGTGTGCTGTCTGATCTGGTGTTTGCCGGAGTTTAGGCGACGGCGGGTTGTAGCTTGTTTAGTTGTCTGATGTTTGGTTTAGGGTTTCTTGGGGTTTTGAGGCTCATTGGGCCTTTGTTTGGGCTTATTTGTTGTTGTTTTGGGCTTTATTTTTCCTATTTGGTATGCCTATGATGTGGTGGGCTTCATTTGATTTGTATATCCTAGGCCAGGCCATTGGTGTTTTTAATTTCTTCAACTTCGGTTGGAGTTCAATCCCCTCTCCCTCTTCTTGATGTACCCTTGTCAAGTTTCTTAATAAAATCTTTTCCCAATAAAAAAAAACTACTCCTATAAGGTTTCAACCACCATTGTTAGGAGCTTCACCGTGCACTTATTGTTGCTCTTAACCGTTTATCTTGTAGAGCCTCCGGAGTAGTACATCCTTATAAAAATTTAGTTTGATAGTGTATCATAGTTTGGAATTTTGCTTATAAACTGGATGGTCATGGTTCATGGACAATTTGCCTTTAGAATTATTGAGTAATCAGACCGTACATTTTATAAATCGAAATTCAATTTTTGATACATCTATCGATGTCCGATCAAACTGATTCTTTCCTTGGATATACTATTATCTGAGCTCTACAAGATGAGCAGTTCAGATTATAACGGTAAAAGCATGGTCATCAAATAAAAACATGGGAAGGTGTTGAAATCCACTGTTTCTACCGCCGATGGAAAGAATTTAATCTCTCATACAATATTTAATTGTAGTTCCTCTTCATCAAATAAAAACATGGGAAGGTGTTGATTATCACGGGTTGGGCTTAATAGGACCTTTTGTATCCATAGACAGTGGCGGACCTATGGGGTGCAAGCGGGGTCTTGATCCTTGCACACCCCTCCAATTAGCTCAATGTTATTTTATATTAAATTTATAAAATTATGAAAAAAAAATCCCCTCAAAAGTATGTTACTAGCATATACAGATGATATTTTGCTTTTAATTTATGAACATATATATGTGACCCTCTTTTTCGTTGGATCAAATTTTGTGATCCGGGCTCAATGTTTTATATACAGATTATTTTGCTTTTAACAAATATAGAATTTTTTTGAAGATTTTATTAAAAGGCATTTTAAAAAAACTTTTAATCAAAAATTGTTATGTTTGATTTCATTTTTCTTTGTGAGATTTTATGTTGAATTTTCTTTTAATTTATGAAATATATATGTCTCTCCTCTCTCTCTCTCTCTCTCTCTATCTATTTAGGCCTTTTTAAAACTAATTTAATTGTTATGTTTGATTTCATTTTTCTTTGTGAGATTTTTCTGAAATCATCTCTCTCTCTTTATCCATAATATCTCTCTCTCTAGAGTCCCATGCCTAATCTTGATTTTTTATTTATTTAGTAATTTTGTTGCTTTGCTTGTCGTTATCCATTAGTAAGTAGAGTCCCATGCCTAATCTTGATTTTTTTTTTATTTAGTAATTTTGTTGCTTTGCTTGTCGTTATGATTAGTAATTTTGTGAGCCATGCAATGTTTATGCATAAATTTGCATATCCATGTGTAGGAATGTTCAGTTGATCGGGTCTAAGTTTGTGTGCCATCAATCGGGTGTTTTGGGACCCACATATAATGGGAACTTTTATAAATTTTTAATAGTTATGAACATTGAGAATTAACTAATATTCATTCTTAGTTTTAGGAGCGTTTAAGCATTGATTTATAAAATACACTCTTTCTCTCAAACACTCCCCAAACCCATATACTTCCACCCGATTAAAATTCGTTATTTATCTTGTTTTTCCCAAATTTTAAGCAAATTCTAACATGTTCAAAGTGTGTGTGTGTTTTTTTAATCGGCTACATGTTCTAAGTGTATGATATACGTATACTATGTATTGCTCATGAGGTCTAAAAAGATTCATTTAATAAAAAGTTTTTCTTAGTAAGCAGCGGAATAACATAAATAGAAAAGAACTTTAGTCTGATACAATAAGAAACAGTACTTGTCGGAAAGTTAAATTACATTTGTCCAACACAAAAATAAGACGATTACAGAGCCTTCTACAGTTCTAGGTTGAGGTCCCACTCCCCATAAGTTCACTGATTGGCGGCAGGGTCTTGATACTCGTTGCAGTGTCCTCCGCTACCCTCTTCGGTACCTGGCATGAAATGCCAGGACACATAGCATCATGAGTTTTGACACTCAGTAGCTAACTCCTACCCACTATCTTTTACATTACAAATCATCAACTATTCATATCAAGGAGTGTATAAATAAGTAACAAGCATTTGGTTTCTTTATCTTCTTTTTAACTTAAGTGTTCTCATAGATTCTAAACCTTAGGAACGTCCCTCCAATTCAAAATTGATAAACACTATTCCTAGTGAACTTTTCGACTGGCGAGGCTCTGGTTCCGTTAACCCGACAATTGGGACCTTTCGGTTGACCAGGCTTTGGCTCCGCTGACAACGACTCAATACCTGGTGAACTTTTCAGCTGGCGAGGCTCTGGTTCCGCTGAGTCGATAATTGGGACCGTTTGGCTGACCAGGCTTTGGCTCCGCTAACCATGACTCAATACAAAATTCCTGGTGGAGGCAAGACTCTGGTTCCGCTGACCCGATAATTGAGACCTTTCAGCTGACCACACATTCTCCTTTACTTTCCGGTTTCCTTTAACTTAGAAAGGTTTTATGTGATCTACTACGTAAGTACCAACCTGGGAACCTATTTGTTCATTCTATCAATCCATCAATCTATCACCTCAACTTTATAGTAAGTCAATAGAGAATAAAATTATACCTCAATTAATAACATTCAAATGATTCACATATCACAAAATTTATCCTTTACCAAGCCTAATAGAATTTAACTCCAAGGTTATCAATTAATGATCAACTAAGTACATCAAAACAAACATTAACCAATATGTTTTTATAACTGTTTCTTTACGTTTTTACAACTAATAACCATGAAATATATCTAACTTTACAGTAGCTACTAAGCTTTCAATATTATGAACTTTAATTATGACAACAAAATAATTCATATTGGACATGAGTAATCAGCCAAACAATAACCATGCACATCATCACTTCCCAGACAAAATAAATTTTTGGTTCATTATCATGACTTCCGTCCGTAATGTAGTAGAATGCATCCGTAAGGTTTCGTTTCATTCGGGCTCATTGCAAGCCCTAATATAAAGTCAAAGTACACTAAATATATTTAGGGTTAGGGAGTAGGAGGTTTCTACCTTTGATCCGGATGAAAAGCATGGTGTTGGAGTCGGGTGGGTTTGGATTGGCTGTGAAAATGAAATTTTCTAGCAGTGACTTTGAACTGAAATATCACAATCAAAACTCGACCGTTTTGGATGATTCTTGTGTCTACAATGGAGCTTTTGAAGTCCTCTACAACCTTGAAGAAGGATTCTAAACTAGAAAACTAATTTAACTAGGAGAAAAATGACGATTTGTGAAAGGTCAGGGAGCTGCCTGGAAAATATAGCCGAGATCTTTACTGAACTTTGGATGGCTACAACTCACTCAAAACTCAACCGATTTGGGTGATTCTTATGTCAAAGTCGAAGACCTCGATGCCCTCTACAACTTTTATTTATAACTTGAAAGCTGGAAACGACTGTAACTTGGAGAAAAATGGAGTTTGCCAAAGGGTATATGGGCTACCCGAAAATGAAAATGGCGGTGTGGGTGCATGGAATCATTTTTCCTCCTCCCTCTCTTTTCCTAATCTCCCTCTCTCTGCTCATATTGGTTTCTCTCTTGGTCAAAGAGATGAAGTGGTGGTGGTGGTCTTCTTCTTTTCTTTCCTTTCTTTCTCTCTCTCTCTCTCTCTCTCTCTCTCTCTCAATTTCCAGTGGAGGCGTGTGAATGAGGAGTGGGAAAGGTTGAGCCGGATTGGGGTTTGTATAGAGTTGATGGAGTGTAGGGGGGAGTGGGATGGAATGTAATGGTGTTGTAAAACCACTTGGGGGTGTCAGAGGTTGATGGGAGAGTGATGGAAGTGGGTAATGGAAGAGAGAGGAGGGAGGAGAGGTCTGATTTTTCAGAGTTTGGGGTGGTGTGTGGTGTGTGGTGTTGGTTTTGGTGGGTAGAGGAGTGGAGAGTGGGGAGGAGAGAGAGGGAGTTGGTAGAGTGTATATGTATGCATATATGTATTGTGTATGTGTTTATATGCATATATATGACATGTGTGTGTAAATCTAAATGTACATGTATATGTAGTAGGAATTTGTTAGGGTTTAAAATGAAATTACGAAATTAAATATAATTATCCACATAAAATAAATTTGAAAAAATAATCCTAATTAAAAGTTTAAAATAATCCTAATTTTATTCATAAAAATAAGGATTATTACATTATACATATTCTTGTAACTAGATACCACGCTTGATGGATAGAACTTATTTTTATTTTCATACTTCATAGCATATAGTGACTTGATGATAATTTTATTATCACCTAAAGCGGTTTATAGATTGAGACTATGATTATTTTAGACAATTCTTCTTGAAGTTGTGAGTTGAGTACATTTGGTTTGGAGATTCAGGTTATGAGTTGAGTATATATGTGGTTTGGACACTCGATCGGTTTATGAGTTGCATATTTTTGGTTTGGATATTCAGATTATGAGATTGATACGGCTGATTGATTTATGTTAGAGTTGTAGTATTGTGAGCATGGTAGTGTTTCCTAGAGATCATAGAAGGTAAAAGTCTGGAAACCCACGTAGGGTAGGTGTTCTTTTGCCTTTGAGTTAGTAGGCCTGAGAAATGGGTTGTGAGTTTTGGAAATGCATCTTATGATGGTTCCTGGGTGAGTGTGTTGATCTACAAGTCTACCTTGTTACTTGAATTATGTGAGATAAGCTTAAGTTTGGTTTGATTATGGCTAAGTAATTGAAGTTCTATCGTATCGAAATGGATTGTTTTGTTTCTTTTTCTTTATTTCGGTTTGATGCTTGAGAAGTAAAAGTTGCTATATATTCAATTTTTCTCTTTTGCGCTCATTAAAACATAAGTTTTCTTAGAATGTTACATATACGCACTTAGAATTCGACTTGGTCAATGAAAGAGAAATAGAATAAAATTATCTTTATTGTCATAACATGTAGGAAGGTTAAGTCCTACATTTAATAAATAGAAAAAGGGTTGGACCTTAATATACAATTGGATGACTCACCACTTACATGGCTTAGCCTTTTAAGTGGATATGGATCATTTAATGTATTTTGGGCCCAACGAATGTGGTAGACTCCGTGGATACTCCCCAAAAGCTTGGGCCTTGTGCACGCCGGTGCAGCTGAAGCGACGGCGAAGATCAATACATCTTTCGCTAACTCCCAACATTTAAGTGTTGAGTATTTTGCATGCGTTTTCTTATCTTCGCCTTCAGCACGTTTCCTATTGAGTTTCAACTCACATTGTGCATGTAAAGACCCGAAATTTTTAAATAGATTTCGATATAATTACATTGTTCTTAAATTCAAATTTAATACTATTTCTTTAAATATACTCTCATGTTTTCCTACCAAGTTATTTTCTTGTTTACATGTATACACATATATACATATCATTTCATTACACCAACCAAATTGCCCGACCTATATTTCCCTCCTAATTAAATATCCTATTAACCAATAATACCCTATTATAACCATTGAACTACCAACCCCATCACATCCATCTTCCCCCCGCCTGACCATTTTTGGCCTCCTTTAAAATCAGCCAACAAGAATCATACACACACCTTAGAGACCTTCCCTTAACCAATGGATATGAACCCTTCTCTGAACAACCCTTTTTTTTTTTTTTTTTTTTGGTACGTCAGAAATATATTAGAAACTAGAGATCAAAGTTTAGCCGCATCAGGAGTGCAGGCATTACAGTAGGCAGCCAAATGAGCGTAATATGAGTCATAGCTAAAAAGGAAACAAAGAAGGAAATCTAGTCAAGGACTTGGTGGAGGTTGAGGCTGTCCCTTATCATAACTTCTCTAACAGCTAGAGGAGGAGTTGGTGTCACCACAAGTTCCTCGTTTTGGCTTGCTCCCAGATGGGCAAGGCAGTCAAGCAGTTTCGTTTGCTCCTCGAAAGATGTGCATAATATTGCTTTTGGTACGGTTGATCAAATATTTCCCATCGTTCAAGATGTTGCTTTGAGGATGGTTAGCATTTGTTTCCTCTGTAAACAAGGTTACCGCAGTTAGGGAATCCGATTCAATTTGCACGTTGGTCCAACCCTTCTCAAGGATGATGGTGAGGCCCCGATATATGCTCCATATTTCCGTTTCAAGGCTTGATGAAGTTAGCATTTTCCCATAGTAGCCTATCTGCCATTCACGATCATTGCGGAATAGCCCTCCAAATCCAGCATTGCGGTTTCTATCATACCATCACCCATCCGTGTTGAGTTTGAGGTTACCTGTAATGGAAGGACACCACGGTGTTAGTCTGTTTGGATTGGGGCCAGGAATGATGGGATTTTTGAAAGCAACCACTATCTCTTTAGCATAGGAACATATCAGGTTGGTACTCACTTCTGGATTCAACTCTATGTTATCGAAACTTTTTCGATTTCTATCTTTCCAAATCTGCCATAGAGCCGTACAGAAAAGTGTGTTCCAAGGGATATTGATTCCTGTGTTTAAAAGTCTTTTCTTTTTCAAGTTATAAGAAACCCATTCCATAGTGGTGCTTCCAAAATTCCTTCTCATATATAAGGTGGCCCAATGGGAGTTTATCCCAAGTAGCAATTGCTTTGGGACAATCTCGAAACAAGTGTTGCAAAATTTCAGGAGAATTATTACACCTAGGACATGAATACAAAGTGTTCATTCCCCTTCTCGCACGGAGGTGGTTGGTAGGGAGTTTGTTGTGGAAGATGAGCCAAAGAAAAGTTTAAAATTTTTTAGGTAAATGAAGTTTCCAAAACCACCCCTCCGTGTCATTGTTGTCCTTGTTTATAAAATGTAGGCAGTAGAAGCCGAGCAATTTCCATTGGGAGCCTCCACCCAAGAAGAAGATCCTCTGCCTGGGTGAAGGCAGGAAGAGTAATGCTCAAGATATCATTACGGGTGACACTATCCACAATGTGCTCAATGGGACTCAAGTTCCAATGCCCATCTTCAATAAGATCAGCCACTTTGAAGTTCCCAAGGGTGTGAATTCCTGGGTACTTCTCAGCCAGGGCCATATTACCACACCACCAGTCCTTCCAAACATCAATCGATTTGCCATTTCCAATAGTCCACTTAGTTCCTTTGGCAAGGATATCACGAATATGCATAATACTACACCAAGTGAAGGAAGCGGATCTATTGTTAGGCCAAGATTGAATGTTATGATGTTTCAAGTACTTGTCGCGAAGGATTTTGACCCAGAGGTTATCTTCATTGTTAGCAATTTTCCATCCAAGTTTGGTGAGTAAAGCTAAGTTTTGGTTTTTGGCCTTCTTCAAGCCTAAACCTCCCTTATCTTTACTTTTACACACATTATGCCAGTTGACAAGATGGATTTTTCTCTTATCCGGGGTGTCTCCCCACAAAAAATCTCTGTTCAAACGATCAATTCTGTCACAAAACACTAGAGGGCAAGTGCATAGTTTGCATAGTGTAGCTCGGTATAGTAGAAGAGGAAGCTTGGATAAGAGTAGCTCTACCAGATTATAGCCTAATACTTTGAACTCCTATATATATTATGCACTCCCTGAATCCGAAAATTGAACACTTAAATCTCCCCCCTCTTCACTGAGTCGGCTAGCAAACTGCACCACCAGAAATGTCCAACATCTTGAGTATCATTGCCATCATCTTTTCAGATTCCAATTTTTTTTCCCCCTAGCAAATCTACCTCTCAATTTCATTAGTCCTCATTTTATTCTTGATCTTCTTCCCTGGTCTTTTAATAAAAGTTAGAGAGGAGGTCGACAACCCACATGCATCCTATTTTCTTTCCCTCGAAGCCGACCCACCAATATCATCATTTAGACTAAACTTTTTCCATGTTCTTTCTTTTACTTTTCCTGGCTAAGAAAAGTAGACAAAGGGTACAATGCTACTATAAACATAAACATGGAGAGTTTTGAGTTTAGAAAATCAAAGGTGAAGTGATGACCGATCAAAAGGAGTTTTTAGGAGATTGTTCATGCAAGTGGGATTTATGATTGGAACGGCCACGATCTTTAGTTAAGGTACTGGAAGGATAAAATAATTCTAAATCTTCGGAGTAATTTTTACTGATCGATCGTCTCTATTTGTACACTTTTGTTATTGTGATCTCATTATTGACTCTAGTGATACCATTACATTTGTGAAATGTTGCATATCATATTTGTGCTACTGATTATCATGGAGCAGATTGGTAAGTGTGCAAGTCCATCGGGTCCGAAAAATTAAATGAGTTATGATTGATTGATTGCACTGTGGAGAATCAGAGTATTATTGGTTTTTATGTAGCTTGCGGGCATTTGAAAATTATTTTGACCCTGTTAGTGTTTGGCATGTTACCGAAATGAGCCGGGTACGAGGCTTGAGTTATTGTTGTGAAAGTTTGATTCGGTTGAAGTTGTGAATACCGTTTATTGATTTCGTACTGTCCTCTCATTGTCGGTGTATTGTATATATACTTCCCATGTACTTTTGATGTATTAACATTTCGGGGTCGTTATAGTGTAATCCAATAGTTTTCAGGTATGAGTTGTATTATATGTTTGAAACCCTAACTCATCTGGTAGAGATTGTAAACTTTCGGAAAACCTATGGGTACAAACCCATAGGTACAAAAAATGTACAGAGGTGTTCGGAGACCTACTTGTGGGTCCTACACGGATCATCCGAACCAGTCATTCATTTTAGAATAATTTTCTGAAGGGCTCCGCCATAAATCACTTCGACCCGAAGTAGGTAAGTGGTTGATCCAATATCTCCCTATTTCATTCAAAACGATTTTGAATGAAACAGGGAGATATTTGATCAACCACTTACAAACGTCGGATCGAGGTGATTTCTCGTGTGGACCTTCGGAAAATTATTCTAAGATGAATGAACGGTTCGGATGATCCGTGTGGGACCCAAAAGTGGGTCCCCGAAAACCTCTGTGCATTTTCTGTAGAATGTACACATGTAGTGGAGTCCGTAAATTTTGAAGGATTTGTAATAAAAATCGACTTTGATTTGGGAAAAAAAAACCAAAAACGGATTATTCGTTTTTTTCATTTTGTCCTTATTCAATTTTTTTTGCGTTTGTTAGTTTTGTGTCAAGATTTTATGGTTTCTGGATTCCTCTCGACGAGACTAATCATATAAATTTATGGTCGAACCAAATATTTTTTGAATAAAGCAGAAATACTTGGATTATTGGTACAATTTTGGCTTTATTAAAAAAAATGAGTTTTGACCATAATTTTATACTTGTTAGATTCGTCTCGTCGAGAGGAATCCAGAAACCACAAAATCTTGACACAAAAACTAACAAATGCAAAAAAAATTTGAATAAGGACAAAATGAAAAAATCAATAATCCGTTTTTTATTTTTTTCCCAAATTTGTATCTTTTATTGGGACACATAATATAGATATTGAGACATGTGGGAGTTGGCTCCTTCCATTTGGAGAGTCAACCTTCGTTTACCTTTTATTCATTTATTTTAGCTAAAACCTCATTTGTCATCATTGGAAAATTGCCCAGGTTTTGACATCGAATTTGACTGTTCAGAAATTTCCTGACCCACAAGTGGGTCTCCGAACAGATGTGGGCAAAATTTGTACCCTTATGTTCTATAGTCTATACCCCTAGTCTCCTTTTCAAATTGAAGAAAGCAGCAAACCCAGTGGAAATGGAGCGGAAAACTCCTCAAAATTGCAAAGCTAGTCTCTCGTGTGTATTTATTTGCAAGGTCAAGTTCAAATAGGGGCACCAGTTCATTGCCCTTTCTTTTTTTTTTTTGCATTAAAAAATCCAAAGAACGGTTAATGCGATTGCGAGCTATGTTCACCGTCGTTACCAGTTTTATGATGTTAGAGGAAAAAACTAGAAATGAATTCAGTAGCGTTTATTGTAGCCTTTAATTTCCAAGTAGCTAACACCCTATTTCAAAACTTTTACTAAACTGACGCGATTTGAATAAGTTTTGTAGCATTCGAATTGGACCTTGCCATAGAGACATTAATTTTTTTTAACATAAATAATTTGGTAACTTATCCTTAAAATCACGTGCTCAGATCATGTGATTTCGGGGCGTGACAATAATTCCTACAGGAGTCATTTTGCATTATTAATATGCGTGGCGGTGAAGTGCAATATATCAAAAGTTGCTAGCAGATATAGTAGTAGCTGAATTTTAAAATTGGCCAGAGGCCACTAAGTATTTTCAACTCTCTTGTAATTTTGATGTTTGTGACTGAGTACTATAATGCGACATCTTATATGCTAGTACTTGCAAAAGTAAATGCACTTCAAACTTGAGTTTTGGCTTATGGCCGATCTAGGCAGGCTTTTTTTTTTTTTTTTTCAATATACCACATATTCATGATCGAACCATCTTTGAGGATATCCAAATGTTATAGCATGTTTATTACAAAGGCAACCAAACTGCGTATACATCTATCTCATCAATATATAAGAAAAAAAATTGAACCCAAAAATAATAAATTGTCCATTATAAAATATATCAAAAATTTGATGAAAGTTGAAAAAGGGTGGGCGATTGGCCGAGCTTAATAACACCAAATAAATACTCAAGAGAGAGATTTTTACTTTTTTAGTGGTCATTTCCCCATTGACTTGTATGAATGGATTTTGCATACCAAATATGAAATATATATATATATAATGTCACAGCTTAAAATTTCCGAAACCCCACCACTAGACAGTCAATTGTTGTTGGTGTGTGGATTCATCTTCAGTACTAGAACAACAATGGAGCTTTGGTGTGCTCCCAATATTTTGTGGAGATCCCAGCAGCATCTGATCTCCTTGGAGATAGCAACAATAGGCGTGGAATTTGTCGGGTGTGACATTCAATTGGAAGCCCAGCCCAAATAAGAAATCTACTTCAAGTAGGTTCATTTCTCTTGTGCTGATTCCCCCTACCTTGGCATAATAAGCATTGTTGTAATACCTGAAAAAACCATGCAATGTGGCACATATATTGACTTCAGAAGGACATACATCGGGAGCCAAGATTTCAATTCGGAGGTTCTGCCCAAAATAATGTAATGAATATTCTAGGCTAATTATTCATAATACCGAAAAATATACAATTTTGTAAGTTAATCATCCATCAACATACTTAATAATATCCATAGTAATACACAAGTTCTATGGTTAACTATTAATATTACCCAAAAATAGGTTAATCACCCGTCAACATATTTAATACCCAAGTACGTGATTTGTATAATAATGCTGTTTTTGTAAGACCCAGGGGTATCTTGTGCCACTCTCTCCACTAATTGGCTCTCCGTCCCTGTCATATTTGTCATCAAGCAGGGCGATGCACTACAGGATTTCCGTTTCCTTGATCTTAACGCCCCCACTAAATGTGTCCATGCACCCGCTCATCGTTATGTCAAGTTTCGTAACTTTTCATAAAACTTGTAGCTTACAAAGGATATAGGTGTGCTAGGGAAACTGGTGGGTGCATTTAGAATCACCCTTGCCTTTGGCCCTTTGCCAAGGCAACAAAAAGTGAAAAATGACAAAAATATCCTGAAAAACATGCAAATCAAAAAATATTAAGGGACACTTCAATTTTATTTAATTCAAGACTACCTTAGTTAAATTTGAGGAGTTAAGTTAGAAGTTGTTATTTAGGAGAAAACTTGGATGTTGGGCGGCTACTACGTGGTGTTACCCGTCGCGCGTCTCAACCGTTCAGACACTACGTCAGACACCACTTGGTATCTATTTGCACTCAAAATTTTCTCGTGATTATGAATGCAAAAGTGCAATTCACTATCATTAAAGTAATTATTGCGTTTAAACCTTTTTCGAGGCTCCATGAAAATGTGGACCAAATCTAAAAAAGTCAGTGCAATTGAATTGTAAATGCAAAGTGCCACCGTGAGTTGTGGTGCGAGAATCAAGCTGTCTTGCTCCACGCAATTACTGTATTAAACACAAACAGCTAAGCAGTGTGAGTGTGAGTTGGGACCATTTCTACACAATTAGTCCAACAGCATTATATTTTTATACTCCTTCCATCCTAAATTTTTTGTCTATTTTTTCATATGCGTTTAATTTTAAATTACTTATATTATTTTCCAATCTATAATGTTTTCTCTGATTTTAAAATTCTGTTTAATAGAAATAAGATTCATGTTGTGTATTTAACACTATACATTGAAAAATATACCCCATCCGTTGCCAAATAAGAATGTAGTATTTCATTTAGGGTTGTCCCTTAAAAAGTGATTATTTTGAAAAGTTAATGGATAAAAATTTGCCCAAACACTATTTTTTTCCTTTTGAAAAGTTAATAGGTAAATAGTAAGGCCAAAGTTTCCACTAAGGTATTTTTTGGGACTCTTGGTATTTTTGCTTGTCTTCCCACTGTAGTCACGGTATTTCTCCTCACTACATCATAAAAATACTATTTAGCAAAAACAACACTACTTTAGACTACAGTGAGAAGATGATATTAATAGCTGAAACTCATCCTTAATGGGTCAAAGTGGAGGATAATTATGGTAAGTGAAGGTAAAAGATGGGAAAAAATTGATATGAATGGTGTAATGATGATGTTTGCTTAATAAATTGAAATTATGAATCTGCGTACTTAAAGAAACGGAGGGAGTTGAGAAACCGGTATAGTGAAAGTGAATAAGAGATTTAATATCGGATGGAGTATTTTACACGGTCCGGTGAATTGGGCAGTCATTGCTAATATAAATAACGAGATGTATGTGTATGGAATGTAATGTACTGTTCCTTAAATATTTATTAGCATATAGTATATATCTAATGAATATCCAGGTAATGTCCATACATTGATGGAGAGAGTCTAAGGGAAAATCCGCGTGATCTTAGCTGGCCTGTCTCATATGTCACATGAGGTTCTCACATGGCCTTTTTCTTTCCTTCCAAAACATATTCACAGGATGTCAATACGCTCTGGCTAGTACAATTTGTTAAAACAGTGAAGTGGAACTTAAACAGTGGACCTTACTTTTTTACTACTTTTATCCTGGGTCATATAATTCTCAGAACAAGCGCGACAGTGAAAGCGTCTATGATTCAGATCTTAAGCCATTAGTATCTGCAAAAGCGAGGATTGAGAGCGAGAGCGCAGTGTGAGAATTGAAGACGAAAGCGTAAGTGATTTTGAAGGATTATGTGACTACGGATTTTTATCTAAGGGACAGCACTATCTTTTCCTTGGGTACGGACCAGTTTGAATACCCAACGAACTTAACCTCTTAATGTTTTCACCTTCTATTTGTTAATTTCCTTAAATGGAAAAGTGGGTTCCTATCTTTGTTGTTTAGCATAATGAATATATATATATATATATAGGTCGGTTCCTCTCATACTTAAAAAAATACATAAAAAACACTCAATTTTGTTCCGGGTCCCACTGTGATGTTCCGAACCGTTCATCTTGTTTAAATGAGTAAAATAGGAGGTCCTGCAAAAATTCAGCTCAATCGGATATCGGCAAGTTCTTGATCCAAACAGTTAAGCAGAAACTGTGACAGGAACTAGTGTTTTTAAAACTGTTTGGATCAAGCACTTACAAGTATCCGATTGAGCTGAAATTTTGCAGAACCTTTTATTTTATTCATTTAAACAAGATCAATGGATTAGAACATCACATCGGGGCCCGGAAGAGAGGTGTTTTTTTATATGTGAGGGGATGTAAGCTTACAATCACACTAAGTGCAACTAATAGCCAATTAAGAAGCCAGATAATTGAACGAATAAACCCGTTCATGAGAAGAAATAGTCAATCTTTGTTTTTGGCTAGGATTGACCCCCCTGATCTCCCCTAGAAAAATATGCAAGAGTGACCAACTGAGCTAACTCAATTGAGTTGATTAAAAGAGAAATAACGAACAAAAAAAAAAGAGACAAAACTCGAGAGAGAGAAAGAGGGGGGGGAGAGAGAGAGAGAGGAACTCACATGTCATCCATGAACTTAGCAGAAACCAAAACACTGGTAATGATCAAGCGATGCACATTGAATGAATCGATGGGCAGGAGGGGCTGCCGCTGGGCAAACCGGTCTAGATAAACGTATGCCACCACGAAACACGACGGGCTACAATTCGCGTACTTGAATATCCTCTCCAAGTAATTCTGCACGGAGATTGTGGGCCGAGTTAGCCCATCAAACACCGAGATCTTGCCCCCACGGCCTGTCTCGAGCCGACGACCGAGGTCATTCGACTCGGCCACTCTCTCCAGAAGAGAAGAGAGCAGTCTAATGACTCGCGGCATGATTATCGCCGGAGCGGTCTCCAGCTCTTCCATTTTGGTTGGTTGTTTGTATGTCTAATGTGTATGCATATATAGTTTTGACTCTTTTGAGTACATGGAATATAAATCAAGGTGTATAATTGGCTGTTGATGAGCTGGTTTAAATTTATTGGCCAATGTGGGTACAAGCTTTTTTACATTATGACATGAATGTCCTTCCAGGTGGGATATAGCTTTTCTATTGGAGTAAATTTTGGTTATTCTTTCAGGAAAAAATTTTGGGTGCCGGGCAGGCACCACGTGACTGTGCCTGAGCACCCATTCCGGCCGTCTAAAAATGTTTTGGACGGTCCAGAATTCTTCCCTCTCTCTTTTCTTTTTCTCTTTAAAATCCGGACCGACAGACCGAGATGGTTGCCTAAGCACACCTATTCCGGCCGTCGTCGTTGCATTATTATTTGGAGTTTGGTTGTAGTAATAGTGACTTGTGGGTAACTTGTCTTCTAAAAGAAGGAAAGTTATCTAATGGATTAGCCACTTTCTGGTGGGTTTGTCATTAGTCCTTGTAAGTGATAATAATGGAAATGGTTTGGCACCAAATGGAGTAAGATATCAATCCCATGGACCTCAATTGATTTTTTGTCACACAATATGATGTTAATATGTTAGTAAGTTAGATTACTACAAAGGATTGACCGTTGCTCCATCAACGCAAACCTGCAACCTCACCCTCGGGAAACACACCCAAGAGAAAAGATCATTGAGCCAAAGCCCTAGTTCAATTCAATTGATTGCCCTAGCCCATTTAATTAAGTAAATGACTGAGAATTTGGATTCAATTGAGTCGAGCAGAGAGTATAGTCTAAGGCCCCATTAAACATACCCAGAATTTATCCAGAATTCAAAAAGTAATGGACCATATTCACGGGAGCGGATCCGCTGTCCCGAACTTCCTGTCCCAACTTTCTGTCACATCCATCCGAACCGTCTATTCGAGCAATCAACGGTTCAGATTTCATCCCACCCCAAACAAATCTGAGCCATACAAATTCATCTGCGAATCTGAGCTATCGGATACTCAGATGGACGGCTCGGATGAACGGGACATGGAGTCGGGACATGGTTTTCGGATGAACGGGACATTGATATTTGAATTCGGTGTGAATCTGGGCCATTAATTTTTGAAAATTCTAGATAAATTCTAGTTCATATTGTATCTTGTGATGAAATCTCGTACTGTCTTACGGCCTTTGATCTGATTTTGGTTTATTGAACTTTTCGATTGTCTAATTATAGTGCTTCATAATTTGGTCACTCTCCATTTTCCAAACCAAAATATTTAATTCAGACAAGTGCAAAATATCACAGAGATGTGTGGCTTCAAACCGAAGTGACCAACTCTTCTTGACCATGAATCTTCATAATGGAATTAATGCTCTACTGCTTTTAGTGTAGATTACAATCATCACATTCCCTAAATTATAGTCACACTCCAATAGACTACTCATAATGGTTTCCTTGAAGGCTTGAACCATGGGTGGTTGTTGTACCTTAATTATTTGGAGCCCATAAACAGAGAGGACTGTTGAATGAACCTTTATATCCATGTCGATTCGTTTTCGGCTTTTTAAAAATTTCATCGAAATCGGTATGTTACATAAACAAAGCAAGCCAATCGACACTGTTACTTTGTTAAAGAAAAGTAAACTCCATCGATCGAAATCTCGTAAGATTTTATTTAACTCGATAACTTTCGTAATGAAAGTTGTTATGCGTATAAACTTAACTTGAACAACATATTTCTCGGCTAAATCATAACACCATAGAAAATTGAAAATAGTATTTAGGAAGGAAAGGTCAACATGGTACCAAAAAAGGTCTAAATTAACCTCGAAAAGAAAGCATCATTTTTTTTTTCCCACATATTTAACTATGGCATTAGTATTTTTGAATGGAAAGCTAGAGAAGATTCAAAAAAAAAAAAATTATAAGAAAAATTAAATTTGGAATTAATGAACTATTTTGGAAAAAAATCATCAAAATTCATGGTGGCTCTGTCCCTGAGGACCACGATCGTTAGTGATGTTAGAATTATGTTTGTCACCTTGCAAATTCTACTGGTGGCTTAAATCTGTTCCAGGTAGAAAAATATTTATTTTTTACATTTTTATACACTTGAACGAAAGCTAGATGAAGATTCTGAGAAAATTCTAAGAAACCAATTTGGAATGAACTATAGTAAACTCCAAATCCCAAAAATGGAACATGTGTGGTGTGCCCTCTTTCCAACCACGACCCATGTGAACCTCCTTCATCATATAGCAGAACCTCATAAAATCTATTTTATAAATCAATTATTTTCCTGCATCAGACCTTCCTAAATATATGTGGAGAACCATTAATTGGTCCCCTTTTCATTGCCCAACAAGAGGACTCTCTTTTTTTCTTTTTTTTTTGTTCGTCTCTTTTTGGTTCAACGGTCGAGTTGTCCGGTCACTTACGCATATCTCATTAATTTCCTTTCCCGATCTAAAAAAAAGCACCATCCACGCCGGGACTAGGGGATTGACAAGAGATACTCCTAACTCTCTTTCTAAATACATTTATTGAAATAAGAAAGAAGAGAAGTAAATTACATTTTGCACCCTTTTACTTTCGCTTAACTCTTACTTTGAACCTTGAACGGCCGATTTCATTGGTCAACACCTTATTGTTGTAGCATCAACCCGTATCTTAAGGTCGTATTTTGTGTAAAACGATAGACGAAGAGGCCACATGCAGATGTTGCCCCCTCAATTGAATGTTGAGCAGGCGGAAGATGCACATTAACGCCTAACATAAAGTATAAGGACTGACTGACAAAACTGAAATGTTAAGATCGTAAAGGGCAAACAAATGTGTAATTTCCTGAAGAAGGATTTTGGCGTGTTAAAGAATATTGCATGTAGCGCGCCGTATGGTCCAAATTTCCTGAACATGGGACAATAACTTTATTTTGTCAACAACTGTTCACATAGGACGGCGATTTTAATGAGTCAAACAATTAACAATCAAGGCTCGCACACTCCCGAGAGAGAGAGAGAGACGTAACTGAGCAACATGCTAGTTCGTGCTATACATGTTTGTGAGGAATGGATATGCATGTTTGTTTAAAACCATGAATTGTGAGATCTAGTTTCTTGAATTTGAACTCAAAGTTCAGTTTGGTAAAATTTGAATGAGATCGGTTAAACAAATTAAACTCATGAAACTCATGTTGAATGCATTACTATTTGGCTAGAAATTTATAACGTTTAAACAAATAGCACTACTTTTTTTTTTTTTTAAAAAAAAACTTCATTAACTTTAAAGGGATTAATTGAAAGACAAGTCGCCCAAACAAGACCCAAACCCAAAACAAACAATAGATGCGATTGAACCAATCGAGAACCCCATCGGGACAAAGCCCACCAAAGAGGGCCGAAGCCCGAAAAACCATGGGTCAAAACCCAGATAATACAATAAGCACAAAAGCCTAAATGGACCAAGGCCCAAACCCAGAAACAATACCCTAACGAGCAGCAGCTGCCCAACCAAGAACCCAACGCCACCGCCGCTCCACCACCACGGAAACCACATCGCCGTTAAGCAAAAACCGGATACACCCAAGAGTAATATCCGTCGGGAAACCGCCACACCACCAACAAAAGGAGCTCCGCACGTCGTTAGCACTACTTGAGAACAGTTTGTGATTAATTCGGTCGAAGCTCGTCGGAGATAACCTTAGACAAGGGATCTCGGTAATGTGCTAATGCACATAAAACTTCATCATTGTGATCTAACCCATTAAGGTTGTAAAATTTGCTGAGTGGATTATTCAGTAAAAAAATTCGATTGATCAGATATCATTAGCCCTGTAAAGAAATTCAATTGACCGGATATTATTAGCCTCCTGGTTCCTCAAAATTTGTTATACTATGATTCATAGTCGACAGTATTAATTTATCTTAATCATGTGAACATCTTGTATCTGATTAACTAAAGTTTGAAACAACTGCAGCATTCATAGGATCTGCAAACAGAGCGGTTCAAATCATAATGACAAGATCTTAGTCCACGAGATCACACTTCACTATTTAGTTCATTAGAGCAATATAGGAACCTTTTGTCCAACTTCCCTCAGGAACAAATAAAAGCTTGAACACATTTGAAACTCATATGTTCAATTCAAAATTTGAACTATCTACGTCTCAAAAATTCAAAGGGAATATGCATGGGTTCGGTAATACTTGGGCCGTAGATTCGGGTTTAAAGCCCTCCCCAAGGGAAGAATGAATGTCACGATGATGATTGTTGACAGATTTTTGTTGCGCAACCTCAAACCAAAGATTACCTGTAATGCCTGGATTTTTGGACATGTTAACTGTCAATTTTTAAAAAATATTAAGTTAATTAAATTGATTAAACGTTCATTTCTAAATTAAACATCAAAAGGTTATGTCACATCCACAAAATACATAGTTCTCACTTGACCGAATAATTAAAATTTAAATTATATTTGAATTATAAGGTTCTCCTCCTTTGAGAAACCTTTCTTCCCACAAACTCCAATCATGATCGTCTCATGATCTAACACCACTCTTGTTTGTCCTAAATGAGTTCACCTAAGTTAGATCACTAACATGTTTCATTTATGACCATAACAAGAGGTAAAGGTAGCCACATATATCAACCATGTCATGTCATTCCAAAATTTTGATCATACAATATTTCAGAGTCTGTCAACCGTCTTTCGCGAAGGGTTTCGCTAGGCTGCTCCAAAACAATATGCGGGTCCCTCAAGCCACTCCATTCCTAGAAGTCATTGTAGGGTGCCCATAACGATTCGGGTTCCCCTCAGACTGCTCTTATCCCAAGAGCCTTGGTAGAACCCCCCTTATCTTTCCATCACTTTATTACTATTCCAGTTGTCTTATTTACTTTTAATTCATTTCCCAACCACGTGATCCACTCAAGCCTATTGTCCATTCTAGGAGTTCATCAATCAATCACGTGTAAACATTCATAAATAAATCAAGAATAAATAATCATGTTAAATAGTCCAATCCACACATCACTTGAATCCTACAATACTTGTGTAATTACATAAGTCTTGGGGTCAAATTCATAATTTTATAAAACTTAAAGATCGACAGGTAATTATCCAAACTCAAGGGGTCTAAGCGTAATTTAGACATCTCACGGCTTAAATATGACATTTAACAAAATCATCGAGTTTAAGTGAAATAAATAATTTATCGGGGTCAATGTTGATAATAATAAAGTATAGGGCAACTTCGTAATTAAGCGTAGGGGTATTTCCATAATTTTACCCTTTCATGGGTCAATTGGAAATCAAAACTGTAAGATTTAAGTGTCAAAATTGTGATTTTTCAATGTCTAGTGGTAAAATGGTAAATATAACAAGTCTACGGTTAAAATTGAAAATTTACTAAGTCAAGGATTTTTTATTTTTATTTTTATTTTTTTACGAACAAGGAAATTCGATAAATATAGAAACGTTACATATTGTCCACAGCTACTTTGTCAATATTATGGGCAGCAGTTACAATAGATCTAGCTACTTTCATAACTTTAACATAATCAAAATATTACATAGATGACAGAAATCTAAGAGAGCAGGTTGGGTTAGAAAGGTTGGGTTAGAACTAGTGCATACATTGGGTTGTTGAGTCATTTGACAAACTTCATGCTATCGGTAGAGATACACACTTTCTTTAAATCCTTATCCTTAGCCCATTGCAAAGTCTAGGTGTTAAAATTGTTTACTAATTATAGGGGCAAAGCTGTAATTTTGTGAAATGTGGGGTCTGTGGGCAACACATTATTAGGAAAATCCATGTTTTTTTAATTTTATGAAATCTAGGGTCATTAGATAATTTTATAAAACCCCAAGGGTAATTCTAGTAAATTTGGTTTTTATTTATTAAACAAACTTTTTAGTACTCAAACATTGTACATATTTCCTTTGGATGTTGTAATAAAATACCGATGTGATATTTAACACTTAAAGTTAAAATTTACGCACATGGTGACTAGCTCATGCGACAGAGCTCTTGGATGCCCTACACTACATCCCGGGATCAAGTATGATTGCTCCCTCCCCCCATGTAATAGATTCGAAATGATGAATGACAAAAAAAAGGAAAAAAAAAGTTATAAAATTTTGCTAATTTTGTCTTTTTAGTAATTTACTTACTAAATACATACTTTTATTATTTCTAAAATTAATATCTCTATTTTCTTTTTATTGCATGTACTATATTTCTCGTTTAAGGAAAAGAATATATTATTGTATAATCAAAAAATTTAACTACCATTACTACTTTGATTTCTTAATAACAAAATGTAAAGATTTTATTACTAATTTGTTAAAACGTGCATTTTCAAACTCTCAAAAAAATATTTAGCTATATAACTTTTTAAGGTTTTTATACCAAATTTAAAAAAATTTGTGCCAAATTTTTTTTTAAAAAAATGAATCTAAAATAGCAGAGAAAACATTTTAAAAAGGACAAAAGGAGTATTAGTCAACAAAAAGTCAAAATTTGTCCAGTCAAAATTAAAATTAAGACTAACTTATGAAATTAGACATCAAAATAAGATCAAAAAATTTTGGAATATTACATTTCCGAGTCAACTTTTTGTAGGTTCTCAAAAATTTAGCGCAAAGACTTTCACCAAGCTCATTGTCTAGCAAACAGGGCTCTAACGTCGTTCATGCATTCCCCCTTTACGAACTACCAACACCTTTTAGGCTGAGTTAGAATGTAGTTTTACTGTGTTGTTTATCTGCTTAGAGCATCAGCATCAGGAGCCCCTTGATGGCTAATTTGTCAAGTCAAACTCAAAAAAAACCCTCAAAATCAGGCACATCAAATGAATGAACAAATTTGCAAAACTCTAACTTTGCTATGGTGCCTATTCAAAATTGAGTAGGAATTATTCACGCATCAAATTACTTTTTCATCACTCTCTCCTGACTTCTCTCTTGGTTTGAGTATTTATTTATTTATTTTTATTATTATTATTTATTTATTTTTTTTTTTTTTTGGGGGGGGGTGTAGAGGTAGAAAACTAGAATAGTTTAATATAGTGGAGTTAAAATAGAGAATCTGATTTTGTGAGTGGAGGTAGAAAACTAGAATAGTTTAATATAGTGGAGGTAGAAAAAATGATTTGCTAATTTATAAAAAGTGTTTCTGAGATTAAATTTTGTATTTTTTTTTGGTGAGGTTGATAAGGATGTCAAACTATTTATTTATTAATTGAAGATATAACTGGGTTGGTTGTGTTGGGCTCATGGAGTATTTTTTTTTTTTTTTTAACTGGCATTCTTTTAAAGTATTATGAACGCATAATTGTTGAACGATCCCAGCTTTACATTCCGCATCGTAACAAGGCCGACAAACCACTTTCAATCCCTTAAACAGTTAAACATGCCTCCAGTCTCTAAATTAGTGTATTTGACGATTTTCACCGGTACATAGGAAACATATGAACCCAACACAACCCATGAACCCAACACAACCCCCCAATTAAATGGGTTAAAAATGAATTGATCCCAAGCACACCCAAAATGTTTGATCGAAGAACACGTCAAAGATTGGAAAGAGAACTTTGGTGCCCAATAACCAAACAGAGCACACGAAGTCTTGAAAACCAACTCACATGTGAAATCAAATCGCATTCAAGCAGTAGTGAATGAGTAAATCATTATATTCGGCCCCTAAAATCACTTGCAAAAATGAAAATTTTAGTGAGAGAGAGTCAGAAATCTCGTGTGGAAATAACCGCTCATCGCACCCAGTTAGAGATGCTGCGTTAGTTATCGCTTACGATTTTCATCATTCTTCTCATCAACAATCAAATCATCTTTGTTACAAATTCCCATCTATATGCAGGTAAATGATTATATTGTCTCTATAATTTTTTGATTTTCCCTTCTTTTCATTTTTTTTGATAACCAGATATTCGAACAAACTTGCAAACACATCAACTAATTATAGTGCGACATCCGAGGCATTGATCACGGTAATCAACGGATTAGATTTCATCTCAACAATTGACAATCTCGGATCATGCAAATGCCGAGATAAAATCAAGACCATTGATTGCACAATCAACAACTTAGATGCCGCACTATAACTCAATAGTGCAGCTCCGCCAGGATCCCCAATTCCTACTCAATATCATCAACTCAACTGTAGGATTCAGAAGCAAAGCTTTAGCATCAATTCGACTGATAAAAGTCTCAGATCAAGTGTTGGATTATGTTATGCTGCTTCATCCTTATCCAAATTAGTACATTAAACACATTAACAAATCAAATCAAATGAAAAAAAAACGCAAACTTTTTGGATCATAAGCCCAGAAATTAATCCAAAAAAATTGGGGGAAAAAGATTGCTCAGTGGTGGCTAATAAAGTATTAGGTTCGATTCTGCCAGCAATTTTCCTCAACTTCAGTGTCAGAAGAGGGAGCTTATTTATCCTCATCGCAATCTCAATTTCCCAAATCCAATTATCTTCGGCGAATTCAAAATAATAAAATTAAGTAACACAAATACATGAACACTTTACAGATATATATAAACATATACGTACAAATACAAGTGTATGTAGTAAGATAGAGAGAGAGAGAGAGAATCGCTCAGTTCAGCGGGGTTGTCGACACGCAAATTTCCCTAGAGAGAGAAACCTGCATTCCGGTCTGTTGAGCTTGAATTTTATGTGGTCATCACTGCGATCTCTCCCAAATTTCGACACAAAATACAGAAGACGATGAATGAAACAGAAGAAAAGGAACAGAAATACAGAATAACAGAGCAAACCCTATAAAGATTTTTGGAAGAGTAGTAGTAGTACTTTGTTCCACGAGTATTTCTCCGCCTTGGCGTTGGAACAATGGCTTTGCTACGATTTATAGGCGCTCAATTAGGGTTTTCTCAAGCAAGGTTAATTGCACTTTTATTCCTTCAACTATTCGATTTTGTTTACTTTGGTTCTCATGTATTAATTGCATTGGTTTTATCCCTCAACTGTTACAGAGTATAGTTGAAAAGTGAAAACATTGACAAAGTTGGAGATAAAAACATGAGGAGATTAAACATGAGGTACCAATTAATTTTCATCCCCCATTATTTATGGAATTATGTTTTCATCCTCTTGTAATGTGATTTACCAATTAGATTTTCATCCTCCATTCTTTATGAAATTATGTTTTCATCCTCTTGTAATGATTTTTACCATTATTGAGAAAATTTGAAGGTGTTTTTAATGATATATATATATATATATTAATCATCCGCTTTTCCATAAACCGGACCTACCAATTCATTGATTTTCATCCCCATTATTTAGATGTTTAAAACGTGATTTTGGAAAGGTCAACGCGAAGATTTGGCAAAAAAATTTACCGGAAGGGCTTGATCGGGGAGTTTTTCACAAAAACGCTATAAAAACTTGAGTTTTGTGAAAGCAAATCAGGTTGCGTTGGATCGCGATCAAGCCCGTTTTCCGGTATTTTTTTTTGCCAAATCTTCGCGTTTGACCTTAAAATCACGTTTTAAAACATCTAACGGTTCGGATAAGAAAAAAATGGTTTTTGTGTTGCAAATTATTTTTGGAAGGTGGAAGGTGTCGGACCGTAACACGGAAATCTTCAAAAAAATACCGGGAAGGATTGATGGAGCAATTTTGTATATATATATATATACATCCCGATCTATTGAGGACTTCCTCAAACACAAATTTGGTGCGGACCTCATGCAAAAAAATTTGGATTTTCGACTTTCCGGATCAAATTTTGACGATGAAATATATCAATTTTTAAAATGCATTTTTTAAGGGTCCACGCGGAAAATCTTAAAAAAATATTTTGGAAGGGCTTGATCCTTAAAACAGTCACATTTTTGTTAAAAAGGCTATATTTTCCGCTTGGACCCTTAAAAATGCATTTTAAAAACATTTTTACCATGATTACGGATTTTACCAAAATTTGATCCATGGAAATGGTAAAACATATCAATCACAAATCGACTCTTATCCTAAAGGAGTCCTTGGTAAAAAAGATCATTATATATATATATATATATAACCATGGACTTCATGGATTATTGACATGATTGCTAGTTTGATTTTAACCATGAACCGCGCTTCCCTTTCAATGTGTTTAAAACGTGATTTTAAGGGTCAAAGGATTCAAGGATTTTTGGATGAAAAAAAATACTGGAAGGGCTTCATTCGAGTATTTTTCGATAAATTATATATGTACGGTTATTATGAAAAAATTAATTTTCGGATGAAGCCTTTTGGAAACATAATTTTTTTTTTTTTTTTTTGTGATTCCTCGCGTTGGCCATGGAAAACATGTTTTAAACACATTGAGCGGTTCAGATCGTCAAAATTTGGTCCGAAAAATCAAAAAATGGGTGGTCCTCACGGAGGAGATCTTTGAAGGAGTCCTCAATAGAACATCTTCCTATATGGAATATTAGAGGATGAAAATATATAAAGCGATGTAATTTTTGAATTCAAAGTTAGTTACTTTTGATTGATCCACACACCCTAAAATTAAGATATTTTTTGAATTGGTGAATTATTCTCCTTCCTAAAATCAAGGAATTTGAAATGGTGGAAATTCAAAAGAGATGATAGATATCTTATCATAATTGTTATTGGAATCACATTTAACCATATTACTGGCTCATTATCTCAATAATTTTAATTTTTACCATGATTACTCTATTTTACCATATTTTATGTTTTGTATTTGATTTTTACCATGATTAAAACATATCAATAACATAATCGACATTTCATGGTAAAAATAAAAAAGATAAAAAAAATCATGGCAAAAATATCAAAACGGCTCGGATTTTACAAAAATAATTTGCAACACAAAAAAATCGGCCTATATAGATAAGGAGTATGTACGCTCTCCTTGTACCTGTAAACATGGTAATAATTATTGAATTAATATCTTGAACCATGGTAAAAAAAAATGTCAAAAACCATTGACATGATTGCTAGTTTGATTTTAACCATGATCGCTTCCCTTTATGAATTTGGCCCGCGCATGCGGCACCTTAAAAAATTTTAACCATAATTACTGGATCAAGGATTTTTTGATGAAAATATAAAGAACAAAGAACTTGATCAAATGTTTTGAACAAAAATAATTTATGTTTTCATCCCAAAAATCTTTACCCTATATGCAAAGAAATTTTGGATGGAAACATAATTAATTTTGGATGAAAACATTCGTTTAGTCCTTAAACTTCTAGTATATATATATAATCAAGGACAAAAATGGGTTTATTTGAATCTCGGGATGGAAACATAACTCCTAAAAAGGCTCAGTATGATTTTCTAATTTCAAGTGAGTAAAATGATGATTATTTAAGTGTCCCTAAAAACATTCAGTGGCAGATCCAGTGATTCCACAGACGGGGTTACTTTTGAATTGTAACTTTGAAAAAATATATCACAGTTCAATATAACAAGAAGATAAAATATTTAAAAATATTCTTCATTAAACAAAAAAATTCACTCTTACATTATTAAGAAAGATTTCACACATATTGTGCTTATGATGCTTGAAAAAAAAAGGGAAGTAAAGTCCCATATATTGTGCTAATGGCAACGACGAATTACGCAGTGAAATAATTTGTTGCAAAACCTCTAAATCAAAGAGTAATTGAACTCATAATTAAGCCTATGATATTGGATCCGTAATAGATACTTGTGGGGAAAAAGAAAATGAACCAACAAAAATAGAAAAATGATCATCTCTTTCAGCAACTTTTTTTTATTTTAATCCTCCACAAATCTCTCCAAATATGCAATATTCCAATGCAACTACAGGTACTTGTCTCATCAAAATAATTTTTTTAAATAAATGCTCTTTTCAGCAACCCCTACAATATCTGCGGTTCACAATTATCAAACTTTTCTTCAAAAAATTCATTTAGTAGGGTCCTAAATTATGAATGAAAATTCAAAAGGTTCAATCAAGTACCTATAATTATCCGCTTTAGCTGATTTTTTATAAAACCAATCAGAAATTATTTTCAAGTTTTTTAACAGCTCGGATTTTTTACAAACCCAAATTTAAAAAAAAAATAGTTTCTGGAATTTCAGAAGGTCACATGACTCAATCTTATTTTTGCAAGATAAATGTGAGCGAAAATCTTATCATATGATGCTCAACAAATTAATTTTTTGTATACTTTATGTTCTCAACGACGTAAAACAAAATGAATAGTCTCTGTAATGACCCGCCCCGCCTTGCACAATATTGTCCGCTTTGGTCACCCAAGCTCCTTGGACTTTCTAATAGGTCATCCATACCAGGATTACTTCAGGATTTTTGCAAGATAACTATGAAGTTCCAATGAGTTTTGACGCTCGCACAGCTTTAAAAGGCCTTGTACGAGTTAGGGCATGATCTATTCTCTTATATCTCGTTGGATTTAGGTGGGTCATGGGCTGTCACATTCTCCCCACCTTATGATGCAACGTCCTCGTTGCATATTGGCCCAGCGACCTTTCTCCCGAGAGGTATAGCACTTAGTTCTGCATAACACTTTGTTCCCACTTTGGGATTCAAGAGGTGGCTCCTGCAAATTCTCTTATATCACCGACCTTCTTTCCACGATTCCAATGTTTGGAAGAAACAGAAATGAGAATGTGATGCCATTCTTTTTTCTAATTCCGATGTTTGGAAGAGACAGGAATATAAATGTGATTCCTGATAACATATTCAACCAGGAATTACGTTCCATGAGAATCTTCCAAAATACTTGTTTCCCGCGTAAGATTACTAAATTAATCCAAACACCGAACTGAAAATCACTCCACGTATCAAGTTTCTAGGAATTCGATTCCCGGTAATCATATTCCTATTTATATTCAATAAAATTCCCATAAATTTGATTCCAGGTAATCGGATTCCTATTCCTACTCATGGTTTCAGTCATCCAAACACATTATTGACTTCATTTTGAGTGATCAAACAAAAGAAATACGGAGTACTAGAGAATAGAGCTGGAAACAAACTAAGCTCAATTTTTCATTTCCGAATTTAACTGGCTTAACTCGTTTAAGTGATATAGCCGAGTTTAATACTTCAGAACTCGGGTAGGCTCGAAAAATTTCAGTTAGGCTCGTTTATATAGTCTGGGGTCATTTAATAATGAATAAATCGGGTGTAGCTTGTTAAAGGCCGGGCCGAGCTAGATCTTGAATTTTTAGCTCGTTTTATAGTTTAATAGAGTTCAAGCACAACAAAAGCTCAGGTCGATTCATTGCACCATGAGAGACGTTAAATGACACGAAATAGTATGTCCCTATCCTATCCTCTCCTCTCTTCAGAATAGGAACGGTCTGAGGGAGACATGGAATTTGACCCCTCAAATTCCATCCACTCAAATTACAGGGAAACATGGAATTTGACCCCTCAAATTCCATCCACTCAAATTACCCATTCGATGAAATTTTCTGACGATATATTGTGAACCATAAAGTACACATATGTTCGGATTATACAATCTTTTTTTATTTGGATAATCACAAAAGGTTTGTTTGGACGTCAGGGAGACCATTTTTCAGTGTGGGACGAAAGATGCGAAAAAATGATACTCCACCCGTTCCAAATTTTTTGTTCATTTTTTGGCATGCGTGTCATTTTTCAATTGATCATATCTTCCGATATACCGTGTAATGTTATTTCCAATGCTAAAAACTATGTGTAATAGAAAATCGAGAACTATCAAATAAGATCCATATTGCATATATATAGAGTAACATTACGCATTTGAAAATACAAATAATTTTTTGAGTTGTCATTAATAGTGAAAATGGAATAAAAATTTGAGACAGGGAAGTACTATTATAATTTGAAGCCTTTTGAATAGAAAATTTAGATGCTCTTATAACGTAAAAACACAAAAGTCATGAGTCCAGTAATATTTATTCATCAACAACAACAACGCAACGCAGTTTGAGTGTCACGTGGCTTTGTTGCAAGACCATTTACATAAATTTTACTATTGCGGGTCTTTGGGTGTCTTGTGGGTCTTTGGGTGCCTTTTGGATCATATTGCTAATCTGGGTTTTCGACCATAGGGTGTCGGACTTTGGTCCTTTGCGGGCTTGCCGGTTGTAGCTCCATCGATTGGCTTCTTACCAATCTTTGGATTAGGTCTCGGATTAGACATTTTTGTTTTGTCCTTGCTCCTATTAGTCTTATAACAATTTCAAGATTAATGAAACTTTTTTCACCTTTCAAATTTTTTTTTACTATTGTACACTTTCCAAACTCAGCGGAAAATATTTTGTTAGGAAAGACTAAGCTTTGGCCTAAAAGTGGATTATGGTTTTTTAGTTTTTTCGTTTCGTCTTTATTTAATTTTTTTTTGCATTTGTTAGTTTCGCGTCAAGATTTTGTGGTTTCTGGATTCCTCTCAGCGAGACGAAACTAATAAGTAGTATAAAATTATGGTGAAAATTCTAATTTTTTTAAATAAAGCCGAAATACTTGGATTATTGCCAATAATCCAAGTATTTCGGCTTTATTCAAATAAAAGATTAAAACACGTACCCAGCACTTCCTTCCCCCTACCGGAGGGGAGATCCACTCGAAAAAATCCTTGTCGCCCGGAAACAGAGACGATACTCCCCGAGAGAGAGAGAGAGAGTGACTGAGGGAGAGGGTGGAGGTTTTGGAGATGGTTTGTTCAAGTCGGCTTCTGGCACTTTCGTGCCCTACATCGCCGCTTCTACAGAGAAAATCGCTACTACCGAACGCGAGATTTGTTCAGCGAAAGCTCAGATCAAACCACGGATGGCGATCCATGGCGTCCGAAGCCGAGAGCTCATCGTTTGCTCCTTCAATTGACTCCGACTCAGCTGATATCAACGCCGCTGGGTAACAAAAACTTACTGTTCTGGTGCCAATTGTATTTGCATCTGATTTTTGCATTTATAGTTCGTGGACTTTTGTGTTGCTGTGGTTTGAACTTGTATTAAAGGTTTTAGTTCAGCTGAAAAGGTAGAGTAGTGATAGGAGTTGAGGATGGCCATGCTATCTGTAAATAATTGGAGGGGTTAAAGGTGTGATTAGGAATTAGTTAAGGGATTATTATGAGAAAGATTTTTCCAATTATTTCCTAATAGCATGCCCATCCCAGCACGTATCAAACAGCAATTGTTGTTCGGATGGAGCAGTTGTGGAGTAGATGATTGATTTACGAGGGGCGAAAGTACTCCGTAATAACTAATAAGTCAACGGTGGAGAAATCGTTATTGCAGGTGATAGAGTATTGATGGTTGGAAATGTCATTAACTAGAGAATCCATACACCACGTAGGATTACCATAGGTAGCACACTGACAGCGATTGTGGTCTGTGTAGAATGTATGAAGAAAGACTCTGTAAGTATGAATTTTAGCAGAATAATGCTTGAAAAGATGCAGGAATTTGATTGAACTATGAAAATAAAACAGGCACCATAAAAGATTTAAGGGAGCACATATGAAATTTTAGAGGAACAATTCGAAGGAAACACTTGCCACTCCTGATTCAATGGTGGATCAGCATTTGGTATGCAGAATTCTTGTTGAGTTATAACTTTTTATCAGTATAGGACATTCATTTGAATAATCTGTAAAAAGATTGCTTAACTTTCTGCCTTTCTGGCGTAGATGGGGGTATAAACTTGCTTGATCTTCGTGTTGGCACATAGCTGACTTGACCTGTTAGAATGAAGCGCAAAAAGGGCAATTACATTGCTTGGTTAGTTTGCTCATCGTATATTGTGCTTTTGAGTGCAGGTTTTGCATCATTGAAGGGCCTGAAACAGTGCAAGATTTTGCCAAAATGGAACTACAAGAAATTCAAGATAATATTAGAAGTCGTCGAAACAAAATATTTTTACATATGGAGGAGGTGAGCTTCAGGGGTAGAACTTGCTGTTTCACTCTCTTGTCCTCTTTAATGACACTTTCATGATTTTCTGATGAGCTTTGTGCACCAATGGCCAAACAGGATGAAAATTTTGTATTTCTCATCTTTTCCTCATGTACTACAGTTTATGCTTTAGCCTGTGCCTTGTTGCTTCTGGCTTTTTATAACTCCAGGAATAACGGTTGAATTGACAAATGCATCTTTGTGTAATGGATGGAGCATAGAACATTTTGTCATTGGGCAACTTAAGTATTATAGTTGAGCTTGCATTGGATACTGCCATAGGAGACGACCCAACAAGGGTGCATGGGATTCGTTTTTAGTTGGGCACGTTGTGAGAACTCTGGTATCCAACAGAGCAATAAAGGAGTTGAGTTCACCTCATTTGATAAGGTAAAGGATGTGCCCTAGTGATCATCCAATACAGCTGGCGCAGTAGGAGGGATTAGTCTGGTAAAGCTTAGTTTTTGCCTTAACTGCATGTAGAGGTTCTCCTCCAACTCTGGTTTGCATTCTCATAGTGGTTCATATCACACTGAGAAATATCTCTTACATAGTTGTGTAAGGTACTTTGTTACTTCAGTACACGTGTATTCCAGCATGGGAATAAGTACCAAGCAAGAACGAACCTTTTATTTAAGATAGAGCAAAGTTGCGGTCTCGGTTGTTATTCAGAGCATGTGTTTCTCTATTTTCTAGCGTTAGATGAAACTAACTTGTTGATGTGCACCCACCAATCAGAGTAATATTTTCAGTGCTCAGCTGACCGAAATCTCCTTGAGTGGCTGATCATGGTGTGTAAATTCACTTTGGCTTGGTTACTTCTACTGTTATTAGTAGGTGATGGCATCATTAGGAAAATTAGGGCTACATGATATTCGTGCATACCATAGGTTTGGTTTGGATCCTAATTTGATTGCCTTGCCCTTTTTGCCATCTTTTCTTTTCCTCTTTTTCTCGGGGTAAGTGTGAATCTTCTTGCCTTCGTCGAAAACCTTTGGACTATTCGGAAACATACTTCGTGAAACGGTTCATGCACGTATATTACTGTCTTTGATTCTTAACAGAACGTATTAGTGCTTCCATATTCGTTGATGTGTTCTTACTGAACTGTCAGCCTGGTTGTTGATCCACTCTTGTCATGTGAATAAATGTGGAACTTTGTGATCCTGATATTCATTTTTTATTACTTTGCAAATTAGATGCCTGTTTTTGTACACCTCATTTTGTATGTGAGGCATCATATTGCTAATACATACTATGTTCAAAATCATTCACAGGTTCGTCGTCTCAGGATACAACAGAGGTTAAAAAATGTTGAACTGGGAATCCAAAAGGATGAACAAGAAAATGAACTTCCAGACTTTCCTTCATTCATTCCCTTCTTGCCTCCGTTGGTAATTCTTACAATCCATTCACATGCAACATTGGCTTAGTGACACTATTTTTTGTTTTGTCAAGACGATTCAGTTCTTTTGCTTGCCTTCAATAGATCTTCGTATGATTAATAGACGTGTTTATTTCATGCAGAGCTCAGCAAATCTTAAGCAGTACTATGCTACTTGCTTTTCTCTCATTTCGGGGATTATCATTTTTGGTGGTCTTCTAGCACCTACTGTAAGTTTTCTTTTACTAGGCTATAAGAATCAAGCACCAAGTCATCTAATAACCTTAGAACATTACCCCTTGTTATGTTAGGACAAGTTTGATCCCATTTTTCTTTTCGTTTTATCATAAAAGTGCCAATGTCGTAAATTGGTTGCCATCAAACTTATCCTTGGTCTGTTGCATTCTCAATTTGTGTTTCTTCGATATATGTGCTTCACATCATATTTTCCTTGTATGTAATAGGTATTCTTTGTAAGGAATAAGGATATATTAACCGAAGTTCTTGTCCCATTATCAAATACCAGGAATTATAAACCCCATTAAAGATGGGTAACATTATATCGGCTGCCAACCACAAACTTTCCCTTTTTATTTTCTCATTCTCATGTTGTGTATCAGCTCTCTCTTCAATGTGTAAAAGAACGGGATCTAAAACTCTGGCAAAGCATAGTTTGGACCCCCTTGGATGGTCTAGGTATCTAGAGCTTGGCTAGAATGGGCTGGCCTAAGGTTTGGCCTGATTTGGGGGAAAGAAATTCAACAAATAAAAAAGCTCGAGGACCTAGCTGAAGCCACTCTGCAACAGAAATTTGCAGATTTAGCTCGCGCCACAGCCCTGTTAGGTGAAATTTTTACACGTAAAGAGAGGTTATTGCTTTGTGAAGGACCGTGCGATTTATACTCCACGATATGTCAAAAAATTGATTGGTTGTTGGAACCACGAGATCAAAACATGTTAACATTGTCTTGGTTCTCAAAGAGACTTGCTTACTGTCCTACATAGAAGAAGGCTTTTGGAGGAACTTTTTAGATCTGGACAGAGTGAAATATAGCACATCCAGCTTCTAACCGATATTTCCTTTTATTGGTTCTCTCAGCTGGAGCTAAAGTTGGGAATAGGAGGTACATCATATGCAGACTTCATTACCACTATGCATCTGCCAATGCAGTTGAGGTATGCTTGTATGTTCGTGTATGTTTTCGTAAATGTTAGCAGTTCTGATTTTTGTTGTACCCCCTTGCTTAACTTTGAATGTTTTCTCTTATTACTTGGTGAGAATAGAATTTGCTTATTATTTTAGTTCTTAGGGACTTTTGGTCAACTGCAGTGAGGTTGATCCTATTGTGGCATCATTCTCTGGGGGTGCAGTTGGAGTGATCTCAGCTTTGATGGTGGTTGAAATAAATAACGTAAAACAGCAGGAGCATAAAAGATGCAAGTACTGTCTTGGAACTGGTATGGCCTTCTATAAATTTTACTGTCTGAAATCATTTAAAGGTTTCCACTCTCCGTTTAGGTGTTTATATTATTCACTCGGTCTGTATATGCTATATGGGGTTGGTGGAATGATATTCAAAAAAACGGTTGCTTTGATTTGATCCATTCATGTCTTTAGGTGCTTGAAATTCTAACCCAATTATGCCAAATCTACTAGGCACTAGGCAGGATGTAAATGTAGTGTGGAACATCCTTTGAAATATCCGCCTATGTTTGGTTATATGGCGGCTGATGGGTACTGCATGATTAGATAATTGTCTCTAGCTTTGAAAGCCTTACTCCCCCGGCCCCTACAACTTGAACTTCTTATGGCAAAGAAAAGGTGCTTGAAATTTTTAACACGTTTATGCCAAATCTACTAGGCAGGAATAGGATGTAAATGTAGTGTGGAGCATCCCTTGAAATATCCGCCTACATTTGGTTATATGGTGGCTGATGGGTATTGCATGATTAGATAATCGTCCTTACAACTCAAACTTCTTAAGTTCTCATCGAAAAGAAAAGTGTTCACAGTTCTTTTAGATGTTCAACGTTCGGCTAACAAGAATTAGTTTACTAAGTGTGAGTTTCTAGAGTCAAGGGTACGTGTTCTGTGGTTTTGGCTACATTTTTTGATGTGTCAAGTCGTGCTGTTGATCTCATACATGATCTACACGCCTGTTTGACATCAAAATAGCTTTGGCCATATTTCATCTAGAAACCTTGCTAAATTCTTCAACGTAATGGAAACTCCTTATCCCCGTGAACATTCCTAAAACTAAACCCACCCCAATAGCCAAATTACGTTTTGTAACTCTTCACATCTTTGGGCTTTGACCACAATTCCCGAGTCTTTCCAGATGGCAGATCTTTCTCTTAGTGATTACATCTTTATGTCTAGTGGATGATAAGATTGATCAGAGCAGACGACTTGGTCTAGTACAAGCAGTTGCATCAGAATTCTCTTGAATATCCTTTGTCCTTTCGTTTACTTCTCGTTGTTTTTCCCCCTTTCTTTCTTCTTTACCACGAAAGAAGTTTTCTGTACGTCTATTTGATCCCGTGCTAGCTTTTTTGGTCCCACCTGTCTCAAAAAACAGGGAGCTTTTCGTGTTGCATGTTTCTGTGTCGATGTTTATGCATTTTTTGGAATCATATGTTCACCTTGTTGATGCAGGATATCTTGCTTGTGCTCGCTGTTCAAGAACAGGCGCGCTTGTCCTTATTGAACCAGTGTCTACAGTTAATGGTGGAGATCAGCCCCTTGCACCACCTAAAACTGAACGATGTTCAAACTGTTCAGGTTCCGGAAAGGTTAGACCCTTGCAATTTCGGGATTTATTTTTCTGTTTCTTGGTAATCAACTCGTGAACTTTATTTTTTTGGAAGGAGAACATCAAATTATTGTAAGCCAAAAGAACAGAAAACTAGACTAGGATCATTCTCAAAGAAGAAAGACTTAAAAACATAGCTAAACAATCACCCTTAAACTTGTGCTCTATCTACTGATGATCATGGCAAAGTAGCCCATTGTGATAGTACAATACATGGCTTGCTTGGACGAACATGTTGTATTGTGGGTGAAGAGCCTAGTAGATGAGGTGCTTCCTAGCCCTACCATTATTACCCTACTAATTGAAGTTACATGATCTCTTCATGTGCAGTACTCCCTCCATCACGTACTTGTAGTCTATCATGTGAAGTCTCGTCTTTCTATATACAAATTAAGTGCTTTCGCGTACATTTTTTTTTTTTCCCGCCCCAAGTTGAAGATTTCAATTAGTTCTTTAAGTATTTTATCCATAGAAGCGTCGTATTTTTTAATGAAAAATAACGCAACTTTTTGTAGTTGACTGAAATTGTGGAATAGAGAGAAAAGAAAAAAAAAACACTAGACCTGCACTAAGGAGAGCTTAAGCTAAGCCCCTCACATGTACTGAAGATCTTCCTATGAGGTCTTGTATCAGTTGGACATTATTCCCTCTGCCCTCCTTTTTTCAATTATTACCAAATTTGAGATCCCTTCCATGTCAGGTGGAAACAAGAAATTTTAGTGCCTTATGATTGAGGACATTAGAATTTGGACCTACCTTGTACAAGGCAATTTCTCAAGTAATCTTGAGAAAAACAAAACCGTGCGTAGGTCACCTGGATGTGCGTGTATGGGTGCCTTGTTGCGCATGACAGACAAAGCGGACAGTAGTGCACTAGGCGAAGGGTCCTTGCATCAAAACTTTTTAATGGAAAATGTAATTAATAGATCAGATTTCAAACTTGAAGGTATTTTTTCCAGCGTTAACCCTTCGATAGTGAGTTTCTAATACATTTTTGCCAACTCGTAAGGCATAATGTTGAAAACTTGCTAAAACGTTATGCGTACTTTTCAAACTGGACGTACATCTTGAGCATGTTACCGAGTTCAATGCGACATGCTAATAGTTTTTCTAACACCACTTCCCATTTGTTCAGGTCATGTGCCCTACATGCCTCTGTACAGGGATGGCAATGGCAAGTGAGCATGACCCCCGGATTGACCCGTTTGATTAGGAAAAGATACCATTGCTTTGTCCGACGTGCACGCCTTTCAGACCCGAGTCCAAATCAACAAGGGGACGAGTTCCGTTGGTGTGCACTTATCTTTTCTGTTGGAGACGTAAAGCTTCTGCCACATTATGTGGTGGTGAGAAGTCCTAGCATATTTCTGTATATAAGCTTAAACAGTGTCATTAACATGAAGCATGTCCATAAGATTGTGATTCTACCATTATGGTGCCAGCCTTTTTGTTGAATAGGAATAGTTTAAGAACTTATGGAATTGCATTTCCATCTTCTCTTAAATAGGGTGGTCATTTTCAGAGTAAAAAGACTCCAGACAGATTTTGTTTGTCAGTCCAAAACATAATATTAAATGATGGTCTATTTATTCTTCCTTGATACAGTTGTGTACACTATGTATGATTCTGTTTTGTAAGGAAGACTGAAATAGGTGTGCTTATAGCAAGATACTCTGGATAAAATTTTCCAAAGAATGGTTCTTCTAGGCTCTTTCACTGTGAGTCAGACTATGCATAAAGACAACGAGCATACAGAATGTGAACAAATCACTGTGGGACCCACAAAACAATCCGAGCCATTCATTAAAATAGTATTTTTTTACAGTTTAAATTATTTTTGTAAATGTTTTATATGTACAATTATCCATTTAAAGGACATCTTGGATCGTTTGCATGTATATTACTACTTTTGTTTCACTTTCAACTTCTTGAGTATATAACATCAGAAGTACATGATCATTGAGCATTGCTCGTAAATGGTGACAGATTTGTTTACGCAACCCTATACCCAATGGCGAACCAAAAAATCATGAGGGTGTTCAAAATTTTTACAATGTACACTATCTCTAGACCACATTTTTTTAGTTGGGTGTTCAAGAATGTGAAAATTAGGTGTTCAAATCAAGCTAAATTAAAATTACTAGGGCTGTGTTCATTTGGGGGTTTTGGGGCAGTTTTGGCACTATTCCAGTTTTGATTACATCATCAAAGTCCACTTATTACACCTGCTTATATCATCAAAACTAAACTAAACAAAACTAAACTGTGCAACCGAACACAACCTAGATATTTTATTCAACAAAATTTTGTTTTAGGGTGTTCCAATTGACCACCCTTTGCAAAGCTTGGAGTCGCCTCTGCCTATACCATTGCTAATTGGTGGGAAAATAGTTCAAATAAATGACTCTTGTAAATAAAGGACCTCAGTTTGAATTCAGGAAACAAGTAAATAAAAGAAAAGAGAGCTCACGGCTCCCTCTCTGGAATCGAACCCTAATTCTCCGTCACCACCCTAGTAGGCCACTATCCTACCATCGAAAGTTTATGATGTGGAGACAAATAACATTACAACTCTCTCTTGCTACAAAGATTTGTATTGCTCAATCAGCCGAGAAGCATGGAGGCGTGATGAAGGTACCACTGTGCAACCCAAGCTCTGTAAATAAGCAATCTGCAACCCACAGAAAGAACAGAGCTGTGAGACTCAACAGTCAGTCTTGATCAAACTTAACATGTATAAAAGCAAGAAAGGATGAAACTAGGGTTGCAAACGAGCTGCGTATAGAGTTGTTCGCGTTTGGATTGATAACTCAAACTTCTTCGAAAAAATGTAAAAAATTGATTTATTTATATAAGAAGTCAATCTGAATCGAACTTTTTCTAACGAGTTAGAAGAATACTTCTGTAATTTGAACTAGAGAGGGTTCAGGGAGAGACCCCTATATGTAAATGGAGTTCAACTAGCGAACCCGAGGAAAAAGAATTACTCCCCTAACATGGAAATCAAGCAGTTACAGGAAATGTTTTTGGAAATCTCAACTCAGAAACTTGCAAGGAAGAACAGGGATTTGTAACAAATAAGCCATCTTCTATCCTTATTCTTCGAAAAACCTGACCTTCGTGATTATGGAACAGTGGAAGCCAATGCAAGAATAGAATGTTAACTAGGGTATGTATGTCACCTGTTTAGGAGTGGCACTGGATGAACTCATCGCATTCTCGATCCTTAGTTTCTGAAAATGTTCCTACAATGTAAAAAGAAACAGATCACCATCCAAATTATAGATGATAACGAGAAAAAGAAGCCTTCCTAGATGAATACAGAAGATCCACAACCATTTTCAACGATAGAAGTAGGGCCAAAGTCTACGACCTCAAGGAGAAAGAATTACATCAAACACTGAAACCTGTGGAACTGTCCACCATTATCGATGATATAATCTAAGAAACAATGAAACTTCAAAAGAACAAGAAATGTTTAAAACACCAAAAATAATGAATGGAATATACATCTTAAGAAACCATTTTGTAACAAATATTTCAAGTTTCACTCCTAGTAATCTAATATGGACACTGTTTCACACATGTTCGCGCAATATGTGCCCCCAAGTTGTATTACTGAAAAACATACCTGTTTCTCCCTCATCAAATGGGCACGCTTATCAGCAGGTATTTGCAACCACATCACAACCTATTCCAACAAAAATAAAACTCTTAAGTTTTCCATTACTTTGCAAAAGCTATGATATGCTAAAACTTATATTCGTGAGATACAGAAAACTTACATGTTGTGCATATTGGAATGCCTCATCACACTTCAAGCAGGACTTCAGCACACGCATAACATCCTGACACGTCATGCAAGTGCAAACCATCAGGAAATATAGCATCCACATTCCACATTTCCACTTAGAATTTCACCATCATTAAACAAGACTTTTTTTATTTATAAAATTAAGTCTGATTGAACTTGAAAAAATTGTGCTTTATGAGCATGTAGAAAGAATGTTATAAAATGAGACCAGACGAATAGAGAAGATTTGTGATCAAAAGTCAACAGAACTGAATTTGTGAATGAATGTAATAAAACGTGTTGATATTCCAGGTTGTAAATAAAGGTTGTCGTTGATACGTATCATATCCGCGGTTACACAACAGACCCCGATACCGTTATTTACTTACGGATTGGATAAAGTCCGATATATGGCTGTCTCACTGCTACCGTAATGTTTCCGATACCGCTATTTAAAACCCTGATTGCTCTACAAGTGAAAGCACAATTTGTTCATTTTGCGGTTGACACATACACCACAACTAATAGAAGCTGTTAACTTGGATGGTTTTTTTTTCCATGTAGAGATTGAGCAGAAAGAGAACTAGTGGGTAAGATGAAAGTGAAATTAAAGTTTAACCACCTTGTGTGTACTTTTCTTCAGTCTTAAACGTTCATCAATTGCAAAGGCAACCTGTAAATACATCAGATTGTATAAAATGTGAGCTGTGTGTATACTGTGGGAAACCAGAGAAAAAGGAAAGTCCCAGGCATCATGTCATATGCATTCAGAGGATCATAAGGGGAGAGAGAGTATCAAAATATAGGGGAAGCAAGAATGCAATGTGTTACTTGGTTAAGACCATGCACAATTCGTGGTTCAGAAAAAGTTTGCAAGTTTTCAAACAAAACGAAAAGTCCCAGGCATCATGTCATTTGCAATGTATAAGTGTAATGCACATGCCACAAGCTGTTGTCTTTACGAGCAATAGCTGGGATATAAAAGAGAGAATTGAGTACAGAGTACAGACTCAGGCTGCAGGCAGTTCATCCCCTTAACAGCTCCACATTGAGGACAATTAAGTTAGAAAACCTTTTTCCTGTACCTATCAACAGCATATGTAGCATCGCTGCTCGGTGCCACTAGACTCATCAGTACTAAACAAAGGGAACCAGAAAGGAAAAAATATAAGGTAATGCATCAACTACGAACGAAAGACAAATTGACGAGATACAGTGGGCCGTGGGGAGATGGGTGATTGGGCAAAAACCTAAGAAATGGTGGATATATTTCAGACTAATGATCTGAAGATGGTGTAAGTATTTAAAAGGCCTGCAGGGCTGCAAACACTGTAAACAAAGTGTTAATAATGAAGGCTATCTTTAGGAATGAGCCTCCATCGAATGATACTAAGTTGCACCAGCCTCAAGGAGTTCTAACCTGCTATATTACTCGATATACATTGTTGAGTTCATTTCTTAACAGCTTAAGCTTTTGGGACTACCGGTAACTTAACATGATATCAAAGCTTTGGTTGGGAGAGGTCTTGGGTTCAAGTCTCTCTGTTTGCATTTGTTACCCATTTGCATAATGCTTCTCTCCTTCGTATTTTGTATGGCTCTATCTATGAAAATTGCACCGCTCTATCTATCAAATAATACCTAGTAGATTAATGACTTCCAACATGTCTTCACTGTCGGTGTAAACTAACTATGAAATCATTTACTTGGTTATAGGCATACTCTTTTGTTAAACCAAAATTTCACAACCATGGCCAAGGTTAGACCACAAGAAAACTGGACAAAAAAGCAGAAATCCAATGATTACTATAGCATAAAAACACTCCCAATAAAGCATATGAAAGAAAATAAAGGATTAGATTCACCTTGTCAAGCAACCTTCTTGGATCTTGAAATGCTGGCTTCTTGGCCCACTGATGGAATAAATGGGAAACAACACCTCGCTCCTCCACATTGAATCTATCAACCAATATGAAGAAATCAAGCAGAAATTAGTCGATGTAGAGAAACATTGATCAATATAAACAGGTGGATAACAAGATGATCATATTCATTTGACAATCCCAAGACTACTTGGAGAAAGACCTTTTCAAAAAACTATTCCCATTGCATGCCTCCATTGATACAATTGACTCTTTCGAAGCTTCATGGTCATGAATCTCGACAGAATCATTTGGAAGCAAATCTGCCTTGGCAAGTTCTATTCCTCCTGATAAACCAGCGTTGGCAGTGCCCTTTTTAAGATTTTGGTCCTTTCTTTGTACATCATTTGAATTCACATCGCCCTTAAACCCAAAAAGAACAGAGAAAAAGACAAATAAGTAGCTAAAAGTAAGTATAAACCTAGAATCCAGCATGCAAAGAAATCAACCCAGGCTTCTCAATTGTAAATACAGGTTACAAATTAAAGGTGATTGTTGGATGAGTTTCTGTGTCAAGGGGGTGTGCATGTTTTGAGAAACTGCAAGTTGATACTTGGATATTGGAAAATGCATTAGCTTTGACACCTTATAAACTTAGGACTTATAGTAGGACAAGTGAAGCATAGGGTTACAACCCTGCATGGTTTATCAACGAAAGCAAGCACTTAGAGAAGTTCATAAGTATTCATCATGATCAACATCACAACATGATTTGATCATTTGGATAGCTTCACCAGGTTTACATATTACGGAAGCTGAGCCAAGCACTAAGTGTTCAAACTCAAGCTTGTTCATTTTGATTGCATGGGAAAAGTTCGTCGTTGGTAGGACAGTTCTATCTTCTGTTGCAAAAAAAAAAAAAAAAAAGGACAGTTCCTCATGGTTAGTATTACCGTATTCGAATTCCATCACATTGACATTTTGGGGTTACTTGTGCTCATTAGTGAGATGCTTTGATCATGAACGAAGAAAGCATGGTAATGAGTACAAAAATTGATTGGGTCTCTAGGCTTGCCCTCCCTGATGCCTTTCGGCTTTGATTTGGGAGCTTGTTTCTGCAACAAAACGTCCCTGTAACTCCTTGGTTCTTGGAGGTTTAGGGGGGCCACTGTTTCATTGGTATTCTGAGCGCAATCACTTTATGCATATTGCCAAAGGTTAGAGTTGTCCTCAATTATCCCCCCCCCATACCCCCTATAATTGGGACTAGATGGGTTCTATTATTGTTGTTATTGTCGTTGACATTTTGGTGTTAGTTTACTTTCTTTGATATAAAGCCAAAAGTAAGCAGCCACATCCTCGATATGTATCTTGAACTCACCAAAACATGATTGAAACCTACTAGACTTATACATAGTGACTGAAAATTTACTAGAATAAATAGTAAGCAGTCCAGGCAATGCACAAGGCAATAGAACAGCATATTTAAGAATCTTATGTACCTTCAAATTGAAAACACAATCATTGGGAAGTAAATGTACCTGGATTTCCCAAAGATGATCAGGTATTTCTTTCAAAAACCGTGATGGCTGAAGCATCTGGAATGAATCATTGTCACTCAAGTAAGTAATTGCAGATGAACAAAATGTACAATAAAATTTATTGCAAATCAAACCTGCCAATTTGAGTCCATAATAACATAAAGAATGAAAAGTTTTTTTCGAGCTCGAGTCATCGCCACGTATAGTAAGCGCCGCTCTTCCTAATATGATAAGAGAGATGAGAAAAAATTAGAGTAGTTGAGTCCCTTTCAACCACTGACAATCCTGTAAAGGGGAGAAGGGAGGAAATGCATGAAGTATGAACAAAAGACTTTACAGCAGAAAACATGTTTACCTCAATTGAACTACAATTTTCCTTTGCAACTCCATTGAATTCATGTAACAAAGGGATCTCGGATTCATTCACCTGGGGCATTTTTTTCCACATTGATCAGCGCTTGACAACTTCCAACAGAGTATAGTAACCTTATTCAAATTAGATTCGCACGTTCAACATGCATTGATATACACATTGATGCAAGGGTCAATAGTAGACTCAATACAGAGGTCCATTTATCAAAATGTTCTCAACAGCCACCAATAACAACCTATCAAATTGGAGCTCAACTTTACCAATTCTCTTTTCAATAAAATTGATACCTTCAGTTAATATCGTTTTTTAAGTAAGTTAATAATATATTAATGTCATTGTAACTGTCTCCCCCGATTTGGTCTAAAGAGAACCCTGAAAGACAGCCTATTATTTTTTCTTGGGCCCAGATTTCCAGTTCAATACCAAAGAACACCACATGTATGCTTCTAATGTGGGACATAGCTGGCCACCGCTGATCTGGTTGGTATAGATTGCAAGTCAACCAGTTGGAATCCTCACAGAGATACGCACTTTAAATGTCACCTATATTTTCTTCCATGTGAAATTAACATGTTAAGTTCAGAGAATATGAGTATTTTTCAACAATTCATCACCCATAAAACTTGGGATAATGGGGAATGATTGGCTATGAGTCACCATGCTTTTTCTTCTGAACTTTTTTTTTTTTAAAATAGCATGGTGCAGGAACATGCAATACAATATATTTGTGTTAGACTACAAATCAGAAGGCCAGGGAAAAAGGCTTGGTATAATACTAATTATGCAGCATGAAGCCCAGTAGAAGACGTTACTCCTGGAAAATACCTTGACTATGAAAACAGTATCCCACTCCAGGCCTTTTGACTGCACAGAAATAAAGAAACGAGAGATGTGAAGAAAGTTAAGCAAAGGAAATTGTCAAATTACTCAGTGGCAGTGTTAAAGCATCCAACTCAAAACCAATTGGCTATGAGTGGAGAGGCCGCCCAGGCTCATATGCTAGCTTTGGAGATTATAATTAACCGATGTGAGACACACTCAAACACTCCCCGCACGTGCGACCCTTGACTCTCGCGTGGAGAGATCAAACAAAGGATCCGGAAAAAACGGATCACAAAGAAACAAAGTGCAACTATGGCACAAACAAAGGGGAAAAGCCTCCGAAAACCTAGCTCTGACACCATGTTAAAGCATCCAACTCAAAACCAATTGGCTATGAGTGAAGAGGCCGCCCATGCTCATATATTAGCTTTGGAGATTATAATTAACTGATGTGAGACGCACTCTAACAGGCAGAGAATGCAAAAAGAAGAAGAAAAAACACTAGACTGTTTAGAACAAGGAAAACCTGATGGATGGTAGTAAGGCTAACAGAATCTTTGTTTTCCTGTCTCCTTGAGCGGAAGTTTTCCCTCTCCCGTTCAGATATGTAATCAATATAAGCTTTAAGTGCATAAACACATCCTTTATCTTCTGCTAGCACATCTCTCACCCCTTCTGGTGCAGTAAATTGTTTTGACAAAAACTCAGAGACATCATCCAACATGTACTGTAGCACCTGCATGATGGAGCATTCGAATGCCAATAGATGATGTATTGACTGCTGAAGGTATAATACTACAACTAGTACAACTGAAAAGCCAAGAATTTACTACGCTGAGGTGATTCTGAAAGTGAAGGGCAATAAATCATGTTTCCGTAATGCCTACGAAAAAAAACAGTTGACATGACGAGTTACAGGACGAACACTATTCCATTTCACGGAGTTTTGTATACCATTCCAAAGTCTGTGATAAACAAGGTCAGAAAATATGTATCAATGGGTTTTGGGGATTTCATAGCACTTGGAAAAATGAACATAGTTTTGGTTTCCGATTCCCGTTCTACATTGGTCAATACTCCCAAGTAACGCCTCAGCGTAGTGGTGATGATGGTGTAACTTTGGCTTTGTTTGTCGCACCTTTTAAAATGAGTTCATTCCTGAGAAGGGATTTAAGTCTAGGAAGGTTCATTGACCAGGTGATGCAGAACAATTAAAAAGTCTTGGTGCCTTCAGATCACCTAATTCCTCTAGGCCCGAAGTCTCAAAACTCTTGGCTCGTAGATCTGGTCCTATGTTTAGTCTGGAAAAGTGGACATTATGCCAGCCGATACTGCAGTTCAAAACCATTTGCATGTGTTTGACACTTTAACTCACAAAGGAGAGTCTCGCCACACATGAAGGGTCATGTTGAATGAATAAATACTAAACTCACACCCTCTTTTAAAGTTTAAAACTTTAGATTTTTTTTACTAAAGCAACGCAAATGAACAAAGAAGGTATAGTCTATTCCTTTTAACTTTTTACAGTAACCAAATTGCTGCTTATCTTCTAACTTACAGGTCTGACGTCATTGTCTTCATTTAGTAATTTTCCTCCATCATTGTCTAGAACTGCTCGTTGTTCAAGAAGGTATTTCTGGAAGTCAGAAGCCATTTATCAATTTAGTGAAAGTACATCAAACCACAAATATGGTAACAGAGCAACTAAATATAAATGTGATACAAACAACTTCATAGTTCATACAATTGCATAAGTGAAATTTCAGTACTAACATTCTTACTGTGGTTATCAACCCTCCCTCTGATTTCAACTTATGTTAGTATTTTAGGAAGCCATTTATGAAATTTAAGAAAGTACAAAAATCATGGTAACAGAGCTGATGATACCAATTGCATAAGTGAAATTTCAGTGCTAACACACATTGGTATTTCAACTTAGGTTAGGTACTCAGAATACAAATATCAGCTGATGATACCAGTATTTACAAACGCATGGAAAGTTGTTTCCTCCAAGGATATCTAGTGGAAGAGGAGACCAACCTGAGGTATCATGTTGGCCACTGAAGTTATGACAGCTGAAATTGATTGTTCCTGTAACATCAATAAGCAAGATGGACTCTTCCACAAATTTGTCAACCAAATTTTTTTCATATAAAATAGCATAATTTTCACTCTCATAAGTTTCTAAGTTAGATTCGAATAGGATAGGATGAAAGCATGTGCCTATGAAGCACCGACACTCCTAGTGGTCGCCGTGTGAATTGGACACGGGGATACGTATTGGACATGCCATGTGGCATGTCCCTTAAATAAATTTTTTTTTGGAGGGGGACACACAGGGGACAGCAATGCCCCCCATATACACTCTCAATCTCGCTCTCCCTCCCTCGCTCTTTTTCTCTCCCGTTGTATATATATGTGTATGCGGGTGTGTGCGCAAGCCCATGTGTAAATGTATACAAAAGTATGTACTTGTATATATTCGATCAATATCCCGTCTCACTATGGGTATATCTTACATATATATGTATGTACTAGTATATATACCAATCTACAACAACGTATACATCTTACATATCAAAAGAAAAGTTTGCATATAAACTATTACTGCTATATATATGATATATTTTTATATATAGTTTTATTTATTTATTTTTGCCGTGTTTGTGTCCATTTTCTTAGAATTCTCTTGTCCCGTGTCCATATCCGTGTTGGTGTCGGTGCTACATAGTGTGCAACATGTGCCTTATGTTGCATGAAACCAAACTTGGATCCAATTTCTTGGTAAACTTTCATGTATTCTGACCATGCAAAACCACATTTCATTTATTTACCCCTGGTAAAAGATAGCTACAGCTCCAAGCCCGTAAGAAAAATAGAATGGTTCAGTTAGTTTACAAGACAACAGACAAATATATTTACCCTGTGAACAAGTTTCGAAATCATGTCTAGAGTATTCAACACTTTACGTCCTTGGGTTAGTTGATACCTGTAACATGCAACAAGAGTCAGAAGTAAACAAGTAAATGGCTGATATTTTGAAATTCATGACTGAGCTGGCAAACCATCAGTGTTGATATTTTGACAATTGGAAAAGGGATGATTGAGCTGGCCAAATTTTTTTAATTAAAGCCAGCACCAACAACTTTATAAGATTTGATAAAAAAAAAGAAAAGGGGAAAAGGGATGACTAAATATTTCATATCAAAATGACTAGACCAACTCTATAATCGTTTTTAATATCCAGAAAACAGCTTTACGTTTTGAAAGAAACCACTTTGAAAATATGTGGTTAAAAAAAAAAGGCAGTGCCTTTGCCCAGTCCATTTCCAGCTCATCACAACTCTATCAATTATATCATTTTAGAATTAAAAATTAAATGTTGGATTTAATTTTGGGAGGCAGTTCATGAAATTATGAAATTTTATCCGCTTTTTATTATTTAACATCTTCATTTACAATTATACACACAACCTTAAGATTACCTTGGTTCTCCTAGACAACTTTCGGAATGTATTCCTTGTGCAGTTGTTCCCATGCTTATAAATACAGTTAACAAGATATGTAGGATACATATACGTCATTCTCTCAAGACCGTTCCCCTAAACTAACTTAGAAGGGAAAATCTTTTGAGAAAGAGCCACTTCATCCCATTTGTGGAATGCAGAATGTCATCTATCTAAAATGATTTCACTTGCCGCATAACTACCTGGATTCAACTCCAATGGAAAATGTTTAATCTCAACACGAGCAACCCAATACAAGACCCAACAATGGCCATTCACCCTCACCGACAGTGCCAACATTAACACAGAACAACAGCATGAATTAGAATTTTCAGTCATTCCATATCCCCAACTAGAGCTAAATCTGCGATTCTGACTCTTTCCAATCTCCACATGTTGATGAATGGGTTTTTTTTGTTTCGAATTACATTTTAAAATGTTCAGTGCTTTAATATTAAGCTGCCAGATTTTCTATATTATTTCCTTGCGTTCAGACACAATGAAATTTCTTTCTCCCAGTAACAAGGTATCATCTAAAAGGAGCACTGAAGAGTGAGAAACTCTTAGCAAACTAAAAGAAAGTATACAGAATACTGCTTGTCTGAAAATGTTGCCATGGAATCAAGCAAAAATCCATAGGCCCGTTAGCAAATAGACGTAGATGTGAACAAAATGTTTTATCGTGTTGCAAGTATAAGTGCCAATAATGAGGCCTAATCTATCAAACTTGCTTTCGCAAAGTCATCCAACACAAAGTATTCCCAGACAAAAGAATTTGGACAAACCTTTTAAAGGTACCAGAAACCTTTGCAGTAAATATGTCGCGTGCAGCTGATATATAGCTGCATTTCCTTACAGTCGAAACTTTATCAATATGACCAACTACCTGTGAGAAACAAAAAGGAAAATAAATCCTTGGCCTCAGCTCCATGAGCTGCACCTTCCCGCAGTAGCCATGCCCACACATTCAAACCAAAGTAAGCCTTGTGTCCCAATCAATTGGAGTCAGCTCCATGAATGGTTCTTTGCATTTTAATTAGTCAAGGGCTATAAGTTCTTTTAAACTTTAAAAGACCATATCCTTTTTTGCCACAACATAACATGTCAGTTCACGTCTTCCTCTGCCCCTAGTGTTTCTATTAACACTGGTCCTCACCCTTATATGATAGACAACAACTCAATCAGGAAAGAATAAGCTACATAAATGTTAGTTCAAGCAAATACCTTTTTCTTCTCCTCTTTCTCAAAAGGTAGTAAAGCCTTGAAGACGCGGCGAAATGGACCATCATCACATTCAGGCAATGTTGTTTGAAGCATAGCAATTATGGCTCTCACTGCCTGTTAAGAAACAATTGGTTCATAATTTCACAACAATAACAAAACTCATCTCTGTCCAATCATTGGGGGTATGGGCGGGGAGTGATTGGAGACAGACCTAACCTTTGGCAATATGCACAAAGTGGCTGCTCTCAAAATACCATTGAAACAGTGACCCCCTAAACCTCCAAGAACCAAGCAGCTACATGGACGTTTTGATGCAAAACCATGCCCCCAAATCAAAGCCGAAAGGCATCAGGGAGGGTAGACCTAGAGACCCAATTCAATTTTTTGTGATAAAAATTATTTCCTTGATTTGATAATCTTCGTAATCATTTTTTTTTTTTATGATGAATTTACTGTTCTTGAACACATAACTTCATTTTCTATGCATACTGTGAGGAAATCGACAACAAAGAAGCACTGTATGTTCATGTATCAGACAGCAACATTATTGCAAGATCACAACAGTAGTTTAAGAAGTAAAAATTTGAATTCCAGAAAAGCTGAGGGAATTCTGCATCACTAGCTAGAGGATTGCTGGTGTGCAGTATAGACCTACAACTACGCATCCATGTTAACAGACTGTCAAATAAAATGACAATTTTAAGGTACAAAATGCCCACATCCACAATTAGACAAAATCACAGAAGCAGATGAAAGATTATTATAATGGCGATACATATTTATATTCGGCAGCGTCAAGTGGCGCCCAACACAGTGCAATGTTGGTCAGCAGAAACATAGTTTAAGGGAACAAAGGACAAAAAACTGAAACTGCATTCTTTTTCTACTGTAAATCATTTCAGAAGAAACTACACATATCCTGCAAAGGGATGATATAATGGTTTTGTGTGTGTGCACGCAGAGGTAACGGTTCCCAAAATGTCAGCTATCACCTAATCAGTGTTATATGCTATATATGGACGATGTTGTCTGATATGCAAGCAGTAACAGTCATAAATCACAATATCGTAATATGGTGCAACGGTTCAATTACTTGCACTAAACTGTGTAAATAGTTGAAACCTATGTTACCAGGGAATACTACTATCTTAACTTATTACATTTTGGCATGACCGTTCCAAAACATGGTACACTTCCGTTCTAATACGGAAAATCTAGAATCCACAAATTTTTTCCATAAAACTTGACCTATGAATTAAAAAATCTAGAGAGAATGGAATTTTGGTGAGAGAATATGGAAAAATCCGGTCATTATGTTCCTAGAAGTGTGTTTTGCATTAACAAATTAGTATATGTTTATCCCTTGGAAGGGTAAGTTTTGATTTTGTTAACTGGTCACAATTTAGACATGTGTGAACCAGTAAATAACATCCTCAACTCAACTAAGTTGCAAATCTTTCACCTAAAGGAGTTCAGTTAGATCATATAACAACATCCGTAGAAACATTACTCAAACAAAGAACAACTGTTAGACATTAACATCATAAATTTGACAAGAACAACTACACATTCACATTAATTTTAAGTCATGTTTAGATGGGTTTTGTCTGGGTCCATGGATCATGAGCAAGTTCAAGACATAAAATTCCATTTAGTACGTATGACTGTCAAAGAACAGCTCTCCCATTAATGAACATAAAGGGTGTCAGCAACCTTTTTTCTATAGAAGGCCACTCCGTGGATGTTGAATGGTATTTTCCGGTCACGAAAAGCTGTTTGGAAAACTTTCCCAGACACCTGAGGTACAGAAATGAAGCCACAAAAGGTTCAGTAAAATCTTAAGAGCTTTTTTGTGGAAACTCAAGATTAGATGGAAGGTATGCTTGACCTGCCTCCGGTAAAGAACAGCAACATTTCCAAAGGTGCACTTAGCAGATGAACCTTCTGAAGAAATTTCTAAGATCTTATCAACAACAAATGCACACTGTGCATTCTCATTACAACATTCCTTTACAGTAATCTGAATAGGATGTCCAAAGAAAAAGAGTCACCAACAAGCTTCAACAAGGGCTGAACACTTTTCTAAAGTTTGACAAAATTACCTTAGATCCACAAGAATTGTCAGTGAGGACATTCTTTAGCTGGCATCGCTTCAAATTATGTTTTATAAGAGATGATGCAGCTTCAACAATGAAACGAGTGGACCGGTAGTTTTTGTTTAATTTCACCTGAGTCAAAAGTACATGATCAATGGCACGGAAACACAATTAAAGAACCTTCATTCCAAGAGTTATCACAAGTACCAAGTATGAAGGTTCAACACATGCAAAAGCAAACAAGATGACCACAATACCAACGTAAAACTAAACATACTTCTTTGTGGTATGGGAAATCTTTACGAAATGAATCAAATCCAGATACATCAGCACCATTGAAACTGAAAATGGACTGCAGTACGGCATACAGAATATATAGATCAGAAGAGTGATAATTGAAGAGTACATTAACTAATTGAGATGGTGAAAACTATATAACAATATAAGGTAGCAATTAGCAAACATATAATACACCTGATCTTCGTCACCAACAATGGTAATACGTTTATGAGATGAAAGAAACTGCAGCAGGCCATACTGCATGGCACTTGTGTCTTGAAATTCATCAATCACGATTGCTTTCCATGACTCCTGGCACTCCTCAAACACTTCATTGAAATAAACATACTTGAGACATGAGAACAACTGTAAGCCAATAAGTTGGTTAAAAATGTAGACAGGATATGAACCTGCAGGAAAATCACTGAGCAGCTTCACTGAACAGGTAATTAAGTCGTGGTAATCCAGAGCATTACAGGATCTTAATATGTCATTGTAATTTTGAAGAACAGCCGCCTAAACCATACTCAAAAGTAAGAAATGTAAAACACAATCAAAATAGAAAGGACAGATAGAAGACACTACTTAATTTCTGCTTACTCCTACAGCATCACCATCTTTACGACAATCTTCAGCAGTCTTTCCAGAAGCTTTAGCCTGAAATAGGATAGATTTAATGCTACTGGAAGATGCATGAGTAACAAAGCAACATCTATGGGATGGACCTCCTACTGTACAGCTTTGTTGTAGCACTAAAACAGGAACTGTAATGTTTCATGACTTTTGATATTTTATAGAACTTCACCATGTTCATCATATCATTGCTTACATAAACAGAAAACAGAATATCCATCTTCATATAACTTTGTATACAGTATCTCGACTAATTTCATAGTCTTGATTCAAGTTCCATAACTTTGCAGTTTGTATACACTATGAAGTATCTTAAAGCTTTGCTGAGTTTTACAAATGCTATAGCCATCAGCCTAATAATTAAGAGCAGTGTTCTTAAAGCAGCTAGGCGTTAGTCGGGTGGAGGAGGGGTGCCTAACGCATAGAATCAGCTGACTTGACGCCGGAGGCCTATGCCAATTTTAATCTTGCCGTTGGACTCCCACCTAGCACCTAGGCACTGACTAGCCGGTTGCTTAGGCTGACTTTTAGAACACTGATTAAGGGCAGAATCAGTGTCAGGCCTTGATGATCAATCAAGTTGTGCACCATTTAGGATTTCAACAAGGTACTCTCCGTGTTTGGTGCTGAACTCCTCTAACTCTCAATTGCTGACTGCAATGCTCTTACTGATAAAATCATTTCTAGTATAAGGAGTTGAAATAGGTCTCTCGTTTACGCAGGAAAAGTCTCAAAATAGTTGGGTTTGTCCTCTTCAGCATCCTGGTCTATTGAAGCATGCATTTGGTTCTTCTTTTGGATATTTGTTACCGCATTGAGTGATTGCTCATGATCTGATACTTATCATCATTCTAGTAAAATTGCATGGCAAAGTCTTCTGTTTACCCAAAAAAAGAGGGTCAAATAATGTATCTTTCATCAGACATATCCGGGCTCTACTCTGCTGATTGTTCCTGGGCCCTAGACCTACTGACAGACCTTTTTTGAAAAGCGAATCTCATTTAGAAGCTCCTCTCCTATCTGGCGGGAATAAGCTCATAAGGCGCTGAATAAGTCCTACGTAAGTCAAGAAAATTTGGATGTTTTATTGCAAAAGCAAAAAATCAGTTCTTTATGCTTTAGTTTGTTGATAAAATACAAGGAAATGGAGAGGAAATCAAAATAAAAAGTTGCAATTTGGAAACAATCCCATATATTTTAAGTTATAAGATTACAACATATAGCAGGATATTGTGGATGCATATAATAACTTACTTGGGCAACAAATTTCTGCCATTTCTTTGACTTATCTTTAAAGTATTCTGGAGAGTTTACGCCTTTTAACTCTTCATCAAGTGAGTGAGCATCTTTATTTTGCATATTCGTTCCATTTTCCAGTAGCCTGACAGCCTCAATGATTGCTCTTCTTTGTTGCCCGTGCCCATATATCAGGAACTCTGGTGTGCGTCCTAACCTATTGCATGGTTATATCAGGTGGCCGCTCATTTAGTTATGCTTAAATAGCGTTTGGAAAAAAAATTGGGACTACAATGAGAAGAGAAAGCTTATACATGTACTATGAACTGGGACTTAAAAAACTAGATCTTAACTACTTGGCATTGTGAGCTGATATACTGACCGCCCACGCAAGGCTTCAATGCTCACAAAATCTTGGTAATAAATTAAGCTATAACATATTTCTTAAATACAGGGCTAAAGAAAAACCACCTCAATTACCTAATTAAAATTTCAGAAAAACAGGAAATTACAAATCGTGTGATAGAAAGCATACTAGCTCTACAGGGAAAGAAAAAAAACAGCAGCAGCAGCAGTGTCAATGGTAATCCAGCTAGTGCTTACCATCCATTCAAGAGATATGGATAAATTAAGATGGTAGATATCCAAAGTTGGACTCTGACCATCAAACTTGTGTAACAATTTGTTAGCTTCAAATTACAGGTTTCCAAAGTAAGCCTGTGAAATTGTGAATATGATTTACCGAACTATACTGGCTCAATAAACAATATTACAACAATCATTACACCACCTCAAAAGTATATGCTTGGGATTGCAGACAAAAGTACACAAGTAAAAATAAACATATTCAGTCACGAACTTCAAGGAATAAGCTTCATTGGACCAAGTTGAATAGAGTTTCTTTTGATTTATATCAAGTTAATTTGTTTCTTAATAATATGCCTCAGATTGCAAGAAGTTCAGTTGTGTTGTGCATTAACTCTGGTATCTGGAGACAAACCTAAACAGAAGACATAAAACTAACAGTTCCAAGTCAATATACAATGAAGCCTCTTAGTAAAAAAAATATGCATACTTTTCAGCATGTGAACGACAAAGTTGCAGAGAAAATGAGTGGAATGTGCTGATCATGAGCTCTTTTGCTGTTGCCTTCCCAGCCACCACTCCTATACGATCTCTCATTTCAGAAGCAGCAGCTGTCGTGAATGTCATGGCCAGAATGTTGGATGGACCAATGCCCTAAAAATTAAGTGGGGAAAGGAGGAATCAAATACACAAAGATCTAGTGAAGATAAACAATCACATACAAGTAACTTAGAGAAAAACAGTGCATGTTTAAGGAACTTTCAAGCAAAAATGTAGATGACAAAATTATATAGCAATACCTTGTTAAGCAACATCAGAACACGTCCAACCATTGTAGAAGTCTGACATCATACACGAGAAAGCAAATTATGGACATGAAAAAGAAGAAAAGAAAGACAAACAAAACTTTCAATTTTTAAGACACAAACAAGTCGGAAATGAATGTAATAGAAAGCAGACCTTCCCACTTCCTGGTCCAGCAACAATCATTAAAGGGATAGAAATGTCACTACAAGCAGCTTCCCGCTGCCTATCATTCAGAGAATCCATGTACTTTACATATTCCTCAGGCATGTTTACATTTTGTGCAGCCTTGGAAATTCGCCACCCCCCACTTTATAGTCAGGGTCATCACTTGAATTTAAAACTCCTTCAGTTTTTAACTCTGGAAAGACTTTACTCAGATTGACCTTATACTCCAAACTACTCCCTTCAGCAGACTGAATTTCCAGTTGAAAATTACTGCTGCACCCTTCACTGTCTGATTTCACCATTGCCTTCTGCTCACATAAAGCATCAATTTCTTCCAGAATGGCCTCGTCAAAATCCTCATCTAAAATCATAGATGCTGATGAAGACTTGCTCGAAGCAGAAAACTGCAGTTGTCGTACTGGATCAACAGAAGTAATTCCATGCCAAGTTTCCACCTCCACATCCGTTTTCCTTTCACTTAAACTATCATCAAATGATTCAATCCCATTGGTAGATATGCCCCCAGAGCATAAATTGTTGGTACACTCCAGTTGTCTAGTTGGGGTTTCAAATGAATACGGAACTGCCTCATTCTCCACAGCAATGCAGGTTGTCCTTGAACTCCAACTATCATCAATTTTACTACCAGATAGGCCCCTAGAACAGGAACTGCTACTGCCTTGCCTTCTTTTAGCTTCAACCCCTTAACGGGAGCTGGGGAAGGAGTGTTCATCAAAATCTCTGAAAGAGGGAATCTTTTGATGCCTGTTGCCTGAGCTGGAGTTTCAATTCTAATTGCATCCGCAATTCTAAAAAACCAAACAACCATATTAACAACGCATCCCAGATTACAGCCTATAGATTTTTTGCATCTCTTAAGTCTTAACCATTTAGATGTAAACAGAAACACAGCAATTTTTTAAACCATATCTCTAGCTTTGCTTTCTTGTTCACAAGTTAAATCTAACGTTTTAGAGATGTTTTTCAATAAATATGATACTTGCGCGAAAAAAGACCTAATCAATTTTCCCCTAGTTGTAACAAGTGCAGGATTTATGATATTTTCTGCTCCTGCAGTCGTTCTTATTCTCTTATATTCTTCAACCACATAAATTATGAATAGTTTTATTTTATCAATCAAGTTCAAATTTTCTTTCTTCTTTTCCTTGATTCTATGGGAGACCAGTACAGAAAGAAAGATGAATACCTATGCACATACTAGCACTCGGGCACACAGGGTGCGTGATATTGAATATAATATAATTTATTTTTGATAATTAGTATAAAAAACCTGTGAAGAATTCTAAAATTTTTGATCTGATTTAGTTAAAAATTAACATAAATCTACATTGCCATGTAAATTTTTCTCAGTTTCTTTCATAGACAAAAATAATTACACATGGGTGTTGTAATTGTTGACCAAAAAACAAAACAATGTCACAGACAATACAGTAATATATTACACAAGCTACACGATAAGCTGAGTATATTTTTGGTTGAAAATAATTTTATTAAGTCGGCCCCCTCTGTCTAAACTTCTGTCTCCGCCACTGTGCGTGTGCGATTTTAGGTAAATTAGGTTGATACATATTTTTGTATGCCTTCTTAGCCATAATCACCACTTGCAATTACCAGATGCTAGAAGTGAATAGGGCGGGTAATTCTGAAAATTGAAAGTGTGAGCCAGCTTCAAAAAATTGTTCACACCATAAAGGGATTTTCCATTTATAATAGTAATAGAAAATAGATACATATATGTCTATGTGTAAGAGAGATGAAGATGAGAAGCTTACTTTTGAGGGAACTGAAGGGAGGTGTAAGGGGTAGAGTGGCGTGGTCTTTTGCGAGAAAGGAGGGCCTTGGCTGCTCTGAAGTTTTGGGAAATTCGAGATCTCTGTTCCTCTGACATTCCTCCTGGAGTTCCTCGTACGTCACCACCATTTTCCTTGTTCATCTTAGATCGAGATTTTGAAACCCTAGAAGATGAAGTGTCGCCACAGTTGTGATTTCGCAGAGAGTCATGCGATGTTCATGTTTCCCTCCGCCGCTGTGGTTCAAACTTTTGAGAGCAAGCTGGGGTATTTTTGTCTTTTCATTGAATCCTAAAATCGGGTTTCTAAAACGCGAGTTTACGCTAAACCCAAACTAGCATTATAAATAAAAGAAACGATTTTTTTTTTTTAAGTGACCAAAAATGACTCGCTTCTATTGGCATTTTGACAATCTATATTACAGTACAAGTTTTTGTCTCAGTCATATTTTCTGTTTCAGTCATCATATTATATTTTATTCCTCTCTCTGCCAACTCACTCCCTCCCCCTCCCCTCTCTCTCTCATTTTCATCCACCAGCCCACCACACTCAAAATTTCAAACTACATTTTCTTTTTATTCTTTTCGAAATTTAAACTACATTCTCTCTCCCTACCTCCTCTTCTTCCCCCTCTTTGAAATTCGAAGAACCATAAAGAATGGGCACGAGCATGGGTAAAGGAACATGCGTCGATTGCTCAAGTCGTGCCTTCAGACACGGACATGCACTAGTGAAGGTACTGTACATGACTAAATTATCGGCAAGCCAGTCAGCCGAGTCGGGTTGGTAGCTTCCCTCACATCGAAGGAAACTATGCTTTGCATATTTGCATCCCGGTAATTCACCGTTTCTATTGATGTATAGTTGCTGCGAATTTTAGAATGCAATTGTGGTGTTGCATCTTTTGAGCGTCTAATTACAAAGCTGGGATCCAACTTTAACAGTCTGTTCGTAATCTCTTGGTGTGCTTGTTGCCCATGAACGAATTCGAGACATTGGGCATCTCCTTGGAGTATATATAATACTACAGTAGTATAATTTATCAAAGGGCAAATTTCACTTACCACCCTGAGGTTTTTGATAAATACAGAGAGCTCTTTTATAATTTCTGAAATTTCACTGCTCTCTCTTATTTTTTAAAATAATTGTCACTTACCTCCCCGGCCGTTACTTTAAGGCTAACGATGTAAATTTTTTGCGTGAAATCACCGTAATACCCTTACTCTATATTCTTCATACTTAAAAAATCGTTTTCTTAAAAAATAGAGTTAAAAAAGTTTTTCAAAAATATTAAACCATTTTTCATTTTTAAAAAGCAGCTTATGAACAAAAAGTATTAAAGATAATTTTTTTCACAAAAAAATACTTTTATAATTTTTTTTTGTTGAAAATAGTTTTTCGAATGAAAAAAATAATAATTTTGAAAAAAGTTTTTTGAAAATTATTTTTTGAAAGGCGAAATTTTTGAAAATATTTTTTGGATAAAAAATTAGTTTTCAGTAAATCTTTATTTTAAAAAATAAGGATTTGAATTTTTTTTTTAAATTTGAAAAATAAATTTCAAAAAAAAATGTTTAAAAAACTATTTTCAAAACTTGTTTTTTTCCTACAAAAAACTATTTTGAACAAAAATTTCTTCGATATTTTTTGTTTAAAAACTTTTTTTTTTAAAAATGAGAAACGGTTTAATTTTTTTGGAAGTTTTTTATTTCTAATTTTTTTAAATGGTTTTTTTAGGGTGGAGAATATATACTAATGGTACTACGGTCATTTCACGTAAAAAGCTAACACCATTAAAGTAATAGCAAGGGAGGTAAGTGGCAATTAGTTTGAAAAGTAAGGGAGGGCAATAAAATTTTTGAAAGTATAAGGGAGGTCTCTTTGTTAGAAACCTTAGGGGAGGTAGGTGAACTTTATCCTTTATCAAACTATCAAACCTTTGAGGGTGTTTAAATTTGATGAGGAAATGGCAAAAGATGTGCTCCTCTGCTTCACCAAGGTGGTAGTAAATTGAGGAAGAACTTAATTTTTACTTAAATCCAGGAAGAAGCAGGTTCTTCACCACATTTGGGGAATGAAGATTTTTGGATAAGCTTGTTTTCATTTTAAAAGAGTATCTAATGGGTTTAAAAGCTCAAGGTCTGGTAGAATTCTTTTTCATAAAAAAGGGTTAAATGGGTTTCCACTTTTCAGTATCAGTTGGAAGTTTGGGAAAATTTTCCTAATGGACCATTGGAGTGGTTCATATGCGATGGCTTCATATTTGATTGTAAGGATTGAAGGGCAGATCTTGCACAGAAAACAATCTCTTTGTTTGCAAAGGTAAGACTGCATACATCAACTCATCCCCAAACACCGCATATGCGGGAGCTTTGTGCACTGGGTACATTCTTTTTTTTTTTTTTTTTAAGATTGTAAGGATTGAAGATGGTCTTAATGCATGTGTTCGTTCCCTCGCAGTTCTTAAGGCTCCATTAAGGAGTAACCCAATAGCAGGGTCAAAAGCCAAATCGGATGACAAGAGTTACTGGTGTTGTCTGGTTTATAATGCTTGAGTTTGGAAGCACTCCAATTTTCTATTTAAGTTTCTGAATTAGAATATGCTTCAACATAATTTTACCAACACTTCATTATATTACCCTACTCCTCCAATCCGAAAATCACATACATATCATCCAAATTTATTTTTTTTCACTTCACACCGCAGTGGGCACAAGAGGGAGAGAGATATTTCATCATCATCATCATCATCATCCACTACTCTTCTTCTTTTCTATTTTTTTTTCCTTTACCGAGAGAGAGATGGCTGTGTGAGTGAAGAAAAGAAGAAGAAAACTAAGGAACGAAGAAGAAGAAGTTTGGTCCGTTCGACGCAACCGAGGCCCATCCAAATCACTCCGGTTTAGCTTAATCTTCGGAAGAAAGGTAGGTTACATCCTACTGAACCCATCGGTTTATAATAAGTCGAATTTCGTTGAGTAGAAACAAAACCCGAGCATTTCGTTAGTTGCATGGCAGTGTAAATTCGGTTTTGACCTTCTGAGCTACTGGGTCCCATCCAAAACAACCCGAACCTAACTTTTTTCCGTGATAAAGTTGTAGTTCATTTCATAACGAACGTTTTGATATATAATACGTTGATTTTCGTTGAGTAGAAACAAAACCCGAGCGTTTCGATCGTTGAGGAGCAGTGTATATGCGGTTTTGAACTTCTGAGCTACTGGGTCACGTCCAAACCATTTCAAATCCAACTTTTCCTGTGATAGAAATGTAGTTCATGTTCTTACAAACGTTTTGATATATTATACGTAAAGTTTCATTTTGTATAGACAAAACCCGGACGTCTCGATCGGCGGAGCGCATGTCTACCATCCCACTCGGTAGAACACACCAACCATGTAGTGTATATTTTTCTCTCGGTCCAACCCCGGCCATTTTTTATTTTATTTTATTTTTTCTACATCCTGACTTTGTTAATGTTCACTTCCTGACCTTAATAGTTTTGAACTCTATGTTTAATGCCGTAATTATGGAACATCATCTACTTCTATATACTGTTATTCCACATGTTTCATTCTTAGTGTATCATTTGAGTTTATCATGCTTGTTTAAATGTAAATTTTTGTACACGTCATGTAAATTTTGTCAGTACATGATAACTTAGTCGGACACATTTGGTTCATGGGTGGGTTTACGGTTTGGAGATTTACATGTAGATGTAAATTGAAAAGTAATGAAAAATGAAAATGTGTGAAAATATTGTTGAGCTGACGAGTTGTGGTTCCGGGGGTGACCGGAGTGGGCCTCAGACGGATGAACATTTTGAATACGAAACCCTAGATAGGACATGGTGGTGATTGACTCTCAAGAATGGTCAGGCTATAAGGGTGGCACTGTGCTTGGGTCGCAGCCCGGGGATGAGTTGTGGGGCCGCACTCCCGGTGAATCTTGTTTATCGTGCCTTGGGGTCATGGAAGTGGTACTCGGGTATATAACCCAGGTTCTCTGTCCGGATCTTCGCAAGGGGGAGTCGAATCACACCAATTGCCCTATGCTAGAGGTTGAAGGGTAGGATGGATCTCGTGGTTGAGAATCCTAGATGACACGTAGGTAAATGACTAGTAATTAATCAGTAATGTTATTTTTGCTATCTCATGTTATTCGTTTATGATGCATGTTTATCTGTTAGATACATGGGGTTAAGTAGTGTAGGATATTCCTATTGGGCTTTTTAAGCTCACAGGTACTTGTACCGCGGTGATTTATCACCAGGTAATGAAGACGGAGCTGAGGGACCGTGCAAGCAGACAAATTTCAACACTGCTGAGGAGAAAGCCAACGAGCCTTGGTTTCCGTATGCTTAGTCGCTCTGAACAAAATTAGTCGACTACATTTTGAAAGCTGCAAGTCTTATTGAAAATTTTAATATTTTGACAGTTTAACTTTAATTCGATATGGTTGTAAAACTATAACAATTGCTTTCGGTACGGTTTTATGATGGATTATGGAATCTTTTTGTAAAATTGCCTTTTAAATTTATTTTAACGTTTCCGAAAAATCGGGGCGTTACAATTATAGTTCGGATACGTCCAGCACCAAAGAAGGAGCTGGCCAAGTTTCTAAAGAGGTTCTCAAGTTTCTAAAGCGGTTCTCATCTCTTGTGCCTAGTTTAAATGCTATCGACATAGACATCCCATTCGATGTGTTGTGCACTGATAATTTGAAGCTCGAATAAGTTGCCCTGGGGAGAGTTTTCCACATAAGTTTGGGGAGGATTGTTCCAATTTGACTGCATCAAATATAGTCACTGGTGGCAATGCTTTGACACAGCTTCAGTTTCAGAGGAGGTCAGATAGGTCCTAATTATTATGTTCCAGTTCAATTACCAAGCATGATAATGCTACAAAACTTTGTGTGTTAATGATGTTATCTTTGTCTATTGTTGTGATGCGAATCAAATATTTGATTGGTGTTAGTGAGTGGGATGTGTTTATCATGATGAACGCACACGCTCCCTTTCTTTCCGCTGAGGTCACGAAAGAAGGTTTGGCAGAGGTCCGCTAGACAACATCCTTTTTGTACTACTTTGCACATTTTTTCAGGTAGTTTTTTTCCTTAACTCAAAGGTTCGGCCATTTTCTGTGTGGGATTTGAAAGGACAAGTTGATGCATAAGTTATATTCCAAGGACAATCATAATGCTTACCTTTCATATTAAAAACACCGAAATTGGCATCTGTATATAGTAGTTGCTATAGAATGTGCATGGGTAAAAACGAGCTATTTATTGTTACTGTGACACTGTCACTTACGTCTCTTTCCAATTGTCATTAGACTCATCACTATGAAATAGTTTCTAACTCGCTCCATGGCCAAGTTTTGTTTTGGGTTTAGCGCCTTTATGATTTTTTTTTGGGTGCATTTTTAATGTCTTCCTTTACATAATGGTTATGGACCTTTATTTCGATTTGGACCAATATTTTGTTTTTGGCGTACTTGACTATATATACTACTACACAAATGACCTTTCTTTGTTGCTTTTCGTCCCCCTCCTCGTAAATTCATGTCTCACGAGTTTCTCGAGAAATTCATTACTACAATCTACTTCATATCATATGAGTTTATAATGAAATTTCACTGCTAGTGATGAATAATTCTATTGCAGCTTGTTTCAAATAAAGAAGCAGATTCTAGGTGTTAATGAGGTTTACAAGCTGCACAATCTTCCTGAATTTTATAAGGTTGGGATTATTATTTTTCGTAAATTTTCACACAATCATTCGTATTGCTCAATTAATTGAATTAATAATTGTACTGTTATTTTTTGTTGTCAATTTTTTTTATTGAAATGATGGGACTTTGGTTTGAGCATTTCTCTAACCATCTGATTGAGCTGAAATTTTGTGGGGCCCCTCGGAAAATTGTTCTAAGAATAATGAACGGTTCGGATCACTCATGTGGGACCCAAAAGTGGGTCCTCGAGCAACCTCTGTACATTTTCGGTGCATTTTGTTCTGTACGAGTAGCACTGTCCTATCTTCTGTCCCCTTAGGATTTCCGATAATTCTATTGGGACAGATGAAGGGGGACCGATTATGTACAAATCTGACTTGGCATGGAGGGGTCCCACGCCCTCTCTCCCCTCTTTTGCTTCTCTCCAGATTTGGGGAAAAAATTGGTGGGCACAATTCACCCCAAATTCATTTTGACTTAGAAACAGAGCCGGCCCAGGGGTAAGCCCCGCAAGCCCATGGGCTTGGGCAACCACCCGGGCCAGGGCAGCCGGAAAAAAAAAAGTAAAGTAAACTAATATAAATATAAAAAAGTTTCCTACAATTGTTCGAATAATACGCTTGGTATGATGGCACACGCTTGATGCCAATCTTCCTGACAGGTAGTGTTCGATCCCCAGCAGCAACTTCGTTCTTTTGTAACTTGGGCTTCTATCTTTATCCTTTTTTTTTTCTTTTTTTTTTTATCAACGGGGCCTTTCTTCACTTTTTTCTCTACTCCATTTTTTCCCCTAACAATTCTAAAACCACACTCAAAATACACAATTAAATATAAAAAATACTCTCATAAATAAATGGGACCATAAATTGGCGGTGTTATATGTGAGCCCCACAGATTTATATGTGTGTTGTATCAATGTATGTGTATTTTTTCTTTTAAATTTGTTTGTTGTTAACTGGGGTATGCCCCTTTGATCTTGTTTGTTTGTTGGTTTTATAAAATCTTTACTTACCCAAAAAAAATGTACGTGCATTTTTAGTGTGGTTACGATATCATGAAAATCATTTTACTCAATTACTTTGTTAGCTATTAGCATTTCACAAAAACAACAATGATGTATAAGTGACAATTTCTTTTTACATTTGATTAAAAAAAATTATCCCAATGGTGAACAAATCGATGGAGCTAACACGTTTTTATTAATTTTTTGCACAAATCATAGTTAAACTATGAGAATACTTTCATATTTTCTTCAAAAATGAAAACCTTTATACTTTTTTTGCGTTTATTATTTATAGTAATTGTATCCTTTTAGTTTGAATTTTGTAATTTTTTAAGAACGACTCTTGAAGAAGTAGAGAGCCTAATATTGATAGTTTGCTTCGGACCTCTAAAATAACTCTTGAATTTTTTTTAATTCTATATCTTTTTATTTTTTATGACTTAATATTAATAGGGCAACCAAGTTAGGGATCAGGCTTGGGCAACCCAAATATCGGGTCCGGCACTGCTGAGAAACCTCTCTCTCTCTCACTTCATCACCAGCCCCTACGCCCACCCACAATCGACCCCCTCCCCTACGTCACCGGCGACGGTCCCGAAGCACCATTGTAGCTGTCCCACCATCACCGCCGGTCTATCGCCATCCCACCTACTCCGCCCGTCTCTCACCGACGCTGCCTCTCTCTCGCCCTTACCACCTCCTTCGCACCATCCCACCGGTGCCGCCTTTCTCTTGCCGTCCCACTGCTGCTGCCTTAACAGTTAGCTCTGGTGAGAAAAACCTACCCAATTTGTTCTGTTTTTTTAGAAAAACCCCAAATTTCATATTAGGGGTTGATGGAAAAAATTCCTTCTTGTTGCTGCAGTTAGTGAAGAACATAAGAATGTGTCTTTCGCTCTCAGTTACAGTTCGTTGTTCCATAGGAGGTGCTATTAATTTTGTAAAAAGTGAATTCCTTCATCTCCATTTACGTGTTCTCTTGATGTTCGTTTGGTCAGTCACTAGCTCCCATATTTCTGCATTTACATATGACATTTTAATGACATTACGTGGTTTTTTTGCATAGGGCACCTGGTGGCTTGTAGCAAACTATTCTCGTGCGGTGCATAAAAAATACTGTATGACTCTTGAGATGATGCGCATTATGCTTGGTTGAGACATGCAATGCCCAATGGCAATGAAGAGGACTTCTGTCCATTGCAGATTTGGTAGAAAAAATGTAGTGTTGGTATGTGGATGTTGTGTATTGTGGCAATATTTTATAATGGACATGAATTTTGCTTGGTTGAAAAGGCTTGGATTTTAAAATATCAGTGTAGTAATATGAGTGTAACAAGATTTATGGTTGAAAAGGCTTGGTTTTTGTTTGATTGACATGGTGATTCATTACTTTGTCAAAGTTCTAAATTAGCCTGAAGCTAGAGGGAAACTACTAGTAACTAGTTTAACAATTAATCCCATTTTAAAATAGGAATCTTATACATTGATGCTCTGGAGTTTTTCTTTCTAGCCTCTTTTTTTTTTCATGATAATAAACGGATATGTAAATATGTCAAGAGTTTCACTATATGTATAACATAGCCATTCGCAAATGACTTCATTGCACCTACATCAGAGCTGAAATTAAAGTTCCTCTACGTGTTACAAACGTAAAGTATGTTTGGCTTCGTCAACTGACTATAAAAACTTGAACCAATGCATTGAATTTATCAAGAATTGATAAAACTCTACTGATTTGTTAGGTACAAATCTAAGTTTTGCTCAATCTGAGAAAAAAACAAAAACAAAAACAAAGACCGGAACTCTTATTTTCAATGATCCATCGGTGAGCGAAACCTAATAACAGCAGAACATGTTCCATTACAAAATATTGCCGCAATACGTACACAACATTCACATACCAAGATTACATTTTTTTTTCCTACCAAATCTAATAATCAAGTTGTGCTCTATACATAATTACAAAAGGATTTGCAATGAGCCAAATATTTTGACCACAATGAACAAGAGAAAAATGGCAACAACAGACAAGTTGGAAACTTATTTACAAGCACATGACATAGAGGCATTCCATCGCAGATACGATTTGGGGTATTGCTCTTTCCCATACTTGCTTCGACGATTTGGAACAATGGAGGAAGTTCTCTTTATTTGGCATTGCATGTCTCAACCAAGTAAAAATGGGTATTATCCCAAGAGTCATATTTTTTAATTACCAATTGCTTTTACTTTTAAACATATTCTAGCTAACATTCATTCACGGATTACAACGAAGCAAATCTAGGACTATGACTGAGAGCAAAAGATGTATGCAATCTTGTATTCTTATGTTCTTCACTAACTGCAGCAACAAGAAGGATTTTTTTTCCCCTCAACCACTAATATGAAATTTGGGGTTTTTCTAAAAAACAGAACAAATTGGTGGGTTTTTCTCACCGGAGCTTAGGCAGCAGCAGTGGGACGGCAAGAGAAAGGCGGCACCGGTGGGATGGCGTGAAGGAGGCGGTGAGGGCGAGAGAGAGGCAGCGTCGGTGTGAGATGGACGGAGTAGGTGGGATGGCAATAGACTGGCGGTATGGTGGGACGGCTACAATGGTGCTTCGGACCGTCGGCGGCGACGTCGGGAAGGGGGTCGATTCTGGGTGGGCGTAGGTGCTGGTGATGAAGATGAGAGAGAGAGAGAGGTTTCTGAGTCAAAATGAATTTGTGAGCCTCAAATCTTAGAATCTCAAAATTTTGAATTTGGGGTGAATTGTGTCCGCCAATTTTTTTCCCAAATCTGGAGAGAAGCAAAAGAGGGGAGAGAGGGCGTGGGACCCCTCCATGCCAGGTCAGATCTGTACATTATGGGTCCTCTTCATCTGTCCCAATAGAATTATTGGTTTGAAGCTATCATTCGCATCTAGCGTAGTAATAATCGCTAATCATGTGTTTATGGCCGTCTGATTCTTGTTGTTAGACACATATACACACCATAATATTCACATTCCAACCATAACAATCAAAGCATACAATATTAGAATCCGAACACACAAGGGAAACGCCTAGCCTAAATCGAAAAGAGATGTGTTACACCATCGCATATTACAGCCACCACCATCGCATATTACAGCCACAGGAACAACGAATGGAAAACACTCAAAAATCCACCTCTAACTTTCTAGACAGACTACTCAAGACCATTGTCTTATATCGAAACATAAAAACAAATCAAACACAAAACAATCACTATTCTCGTTTACGAAACATATAGCGACATTCGAAAATGAAATCGCTAACTTTGTTCCAAATGTCTTCTATCACCCGGAAATAAGCAATTCTCCAAGACCTCCTGAACAATAAAGGACCCAACACCACCCAAAACCCAACTGCAAATCCAAGTGCAATGATTGCGAAGAACAACGCTTCCGAAAATTCCTCTCCTTCTTTGTCGCTTCCACGTGGTACAACGTTAGGAGGGATAGTCTTGTTTAGCTTGCAGATTGGGAGGGGAGGCCCACAAAGCTTGTTGCCAAAAAAAAGAGATTCGGCCATACCTTGGAGTTGAGTACCCTGATGGAATTGTTCCTGTCAAATTGTTATATGACAAGTTCAAGTGACTCAAGAAAGACAAACTCGACATGCTCGAAGGAATTACACCAGAAAGTTGATTTAGTGAGAAATCAACTGATTCTAGTTGTCTCATATCACCAATATTCCTGGGGATTTTTCCTGTTAAATGATTGCGAGACAAATTCAATGACCACAACCCCACAAGTTTAGTGAGTTCCTCCGGTATCTCTCCAGATAATTTATTTCCAGAAAGATCCATGCTTTTCACCAATCCAAGGGTGGTGCTATATTCAACATCTCTTCCTTTGGCCACCAAAAATGCATTATCTTGAAAATTCCAGACTGAAAATGTGTTATACATCCAGTCACCTCCGTAAGAGAGCATGTCTTCTAAGTAACCATTTATTTTTGGAATTTCTGCCATGGCGCTGAAATTAGCAAAACTTCTTGGCACGTGACCCAATATATTATTACATGCAATGTCCAAGATTTGAAGAGAGCTTAAATGACATAGTTCATATGGAAGGTCGCCCCAAAAGTTATTCGAACGCAGATTCAGAACTACCAAATCTAACAATGCATTGCCCATCCATGGCGGTATGCTTCCAGTAAATCTGTTTTCACTAAGGTCAAGGATCTGCAAAGACGAGCAGTTTTGCAGAGTTGGGGGTAGTTCCCCTGAGAGGTTGTTGTGCCGCAAGTGCAATGATTTAAGGGCCGGTAGCTGTCCGATGGAGCTTGGAATGCCTCCCACCAAATTGTTGTTTTCTAATTTGATGAATTCCAGGCCTTGCCAATGGTTCCAACAGTCAGGAATATTTCCCGACAAAAGATTATTTCCCAAATTCAGAAAGGACAATTCTTTGATAGGTTTCTCTCCCTTACCACATAACATGTGGTCAATAGATCCCCAAAAAGAGTTATTCGAAAGATCTAGCCACTGAAAATTAGAAGGGACGAGAGGCAGTGAACCATTGAAGCAGTTGGAACTAAGGTCAATCAAGTAATAACGCTCATTGGATAAGCTTCGAATCTCTCCACAAAAATGGTTACGAGAGAGGTTTGCGTAAGATAATCTGGAAAAAATGGGCCAAAACAACGTAGGAATTGAGCCTGAAATTCTTGTGTTGGCTATGTTCAAATAAGTCAACTTCCTCTGAGATGAAAGCCATAAGGGGAACAGTGGGCCCAACTGCCAAGAGCTCAAATCCAATTCTTCAACTTGGAAAGGGGGAACCCAATTCTCACTTGCTTTGAAAGTTAAATTGTTTCCACCAGCATGCAGGTAACGTAATCTCGTTAGATTTGCAAAGTGAACATCAGAGACGATGCCCTCCAGTGTATTATCAGTTAGATCCAAGGCTTCTAACTTTGCAAGTTGCCCAAAACTTTCAGGAATGGTCCCGTTAAACTTGTTATTGGAAAGACCTAACCATTTCAAGGATGATAATCTTCCTATGGAGACTGGAATGGGACCAGAAAAGGAGTTCCTCGAGATATAAAAGGAATATAGGTTTTTTAATTGACCAAACTCATCTGGCAAATGACCGAGAAGATTATTCGAAGCTAATTCAAAGTACTCTAACATGGGGCACTTGCACCGAGAGAAACCTACGAGGACATCTGAAACATCTCCGGAAAACTCGTTATATGATAAATCAATTGTCTTCAAATTACAAAGTTTTCCGAGTGATGTTGGTATACTCCCCTGAAGTTGATTGAATGATAAGTCAAGGCTAACGAGGGAAGTCAAGTTTTCAATTGCAATTGAAATCTCACTTTGCAAATGATTGCCTCCGAGGCTGAGTGACTCAAGATGGGTTAAACTATACAACCAATTTGGTATCGTAGAATTAAAAGAATTAGAAGACAAATCAAGAACTCTGAGAGAAGTCATGTTTTGAAGACCACTAGGAACTGGACCAGCAAAGATACAATCACTCAAATCTAGGGAGAGAAGATGACTAAGACTGAGTATCCAACCAGGAATAGATGGTCCAAGATAGTTACTGGAAAGGTCGAGGATGTCAAGTGATGTAAAATTGATTTTGTCAGTTGAATAAGGAGAAATGACATCCGTTAGATCACAACTAGACAAGTGCAATTCTACCAGTGAAGGGAGGCTGCTAGTTACCTGTAGCAAATCCAATGTTGTTCCGAGGTATACGTAACTCATATCGAGGTGTTGAAGCGAAACAAGACCCGAAAGCCATTGCAAATTTCGACCGAGTAGTACATCGTTATCTCCAAGATCAAGGTAACGCATTGCGGTGACATTCCCTAGTTGAGGAGGAACAGTTCCGCCAAATCCCGCACGAGAGAGGTTGAGGTATCTCAAAGTTGCAATAGCGCCAATGAATCTAGGGATGGGAGTCCCTTCAAAATCATTGTTGCTCAAGTCCAGATATTGAAGGTGCTTCAAATCGAGCAAAGAGGGATTTACCTTTCCTCCCAATTCATTCCTCAAATAAGCTTCATATTCTGCTTCAGCTTCAATATTAGGCTCAACATAAGGATTCCGAAGGCGGATCTCGTGGACATGACCGGTAAGGTTGTCACAGACAACTCCGGCCCACCGGCAACAATCCTCCACAGTATCCCAAGAGGACAATCGGTTCGAAGGGTCCTTCAAATCTTGCTTGAATTTAAGAAGGGCTTCCCTCTCATTTTCGAAGCAAATGATATTGTTATTATTGCAGAAGCAAACATGGAATGTGGCAGTGGTGATGAGAAAGCAAAGGAAGAAAGCAGTTGGTGCACTTGTTGTAGCCATGGATGATCAATCACACACAACTCAATTTGGTTTTTCAGTTTGTGATGATTTTTATCCAATGCTATTTGTGGGTTTGGTATTTATAGTGCATACGGGGTCCACGGTTAAGAGTCTTAAGACTCATATGTGGTACATAGTGAAGGGGAGACTTCGTTTACTTGACTTTTATTTATTTGATCTTAACCATTACTTGAGATACTTGATACTTTATGTGGAATTTTCGTGCAAAAATTCAAAGGCAAATGTTACGAGCCCTTTCATTTTCCTAAAGTAGTTACCCTTTAACTTACATGATGTGAGAGCATCTTGAATGAACAAATACCCTAATTTCAGTGGTCGGTGCGTTCAAATTTGACAACTTTATTTCATTGTAAGAATAATGTCTTCTCAGTTTTATTTGTAAAAAATTTAGATTATAAATAGGCTCAGTAGCACAACATTGGAGCACCATTTTTGAAGCTTATTGTAATATTATAGTACAAATAACACCAATAAACTGTCTCTGGCTCCAATTCGTAATGTAGATTGGGTTTTCAGTTGAAATTTGTGTGCCTATTTTATATATAGCTCTACGCATGAGCATGCTTACATACATACAAAATACGTAGTCACTTTCTTCTTTATTTCCCAGCAATACCAAGGAAAAGAAAAACTAATTAAGTCGTTCCTACTTCAATTTAATTAATTTGTTTTTTCTTCCTTTTCCATTTTCTTCTCCCCTTGTAATTTTCACCACAAAGCAATTTTCTTGTCAAACTTCAAGAATGGGTAATCCACTAGCAAAAAATAGATTGTGAAACTTTTATACTCTAATTTTCCCCATCACATAGCTTACCAAGAAAATTTTGTGAACCATTGGTACCAGTCATTTGTAGGATTCTCTAAGTAAATGCCGAGTACTTTTAATTTCAGTTGTTGGGAATGTCAAATGGTAAATGTTTTAGGGGGAAAAGAGAGGTGAGATAAAGAAAAAGAAAAGGAAATTCATCAGAAACATTTGCAGGAAAACTAAAATTTTCTTATTTTTTGCGGGAACTTTGCACGAAAGTTGAAGTTATGGATTCCACAAGTTTTTTGTTGTTAGCTAAACACTAAAAAAGTTACAAGAAAATAGGTTACCTCTTCCTTTTACATACAACTGAATGACAGAACGCGGCTAAGTGTTATCCTACCCATGTATTCGGATTTGAACTTGGTGAAACCCTCCTCAACCACTTCGACATACAACCTCTGTCCCATAATGTTGTTCATTTTAATATTATATTTATCTCGCTCAAGAAATTGCCTACACTATTGTAATTCATATTATTTTTTATGATTGTAAAAACTACGAGACACGTGAATAGTAAAAATGGAAATTTGGGACCGAGAGAGTATTAAAGAAAAATTTAAACGAGAATTATATAACATGTTCAACTATTTAATACAGGATACTACTTCCCCAACATGTGAGGAAACTAAATAAAGTTGCTATTACTGAAAAATTACGAACTCAACAAGCCAACTCTAAAAGGATGTGCACATGATCTGTTGGACTTCACGAAAGAAAAATGAACAATCGATTGTCTAGTTTGATAGAGTCTTAGTGGTGGCTAGCTAATGCGGTAGAGCTCTTGGATGCCCACACTACATCCCCGTGTAATAAATTGGAATGATGAATGACAAAAAAAAAAAACTATCTCCAAACAATTTCCAAAATAAATAAATAATTATTTGATAGCTAAACAAACCGGAGGATTTTATCAACAAATATAGACATTGTCATTTTCTTCTTTATTTGCCAAAGAAATCAAGGAAAAGAAAAATTAATTAGTCATAATTAATTTTAATTAGTTTGTCATCTTTTTCTTGCATTATGTTCTTCCTTTGTAGTTTTCACTACAAAATCCAATCGTGACGAATGGGCAATTCACTAGTAGAATATTGATAGTTTTCACTACAAAATTCACTAGTAGAATATTGATAGTTTTCACTACAAAATCCAAGCGCGACTTTCATTGACTTGGAATGAAAGGACTGAGAGACTTCAGAGAAATTTATTAGGTTGCTACTCATAGTGCATGTATGTGGTCCATATGTCAGAGCTAACCCTGGTTTACTTGACTTTCATTGACTTGGAATGAAAGGACTGAGAGACTTCAAAGAAATTTAATAGGCCCTGAATGATCGTGGAACAAGATGATAACCAAAAGTGATATGAAAATGTAGGATTATTTTGACTTGTATGAAGATCTTCAAGGGGTTACGACTTCAGGTCTCTTTTTTTTCTTCCCATTTTTTTGAAAGACCTTCAGGCCTCTTTTGAGAGAGGATTGAAATTAAGATTTGTACTGAAGAGGGATTAACGGTACAAGTTGTTTGTTTAGTCGGAGATATTGAGATTTTGTAGTGATTGTTACAACTATCTTAATTTGTTTTAATTGAACCGAATTCTAGCGGACTAGATAATGAAACCTAAGCCCCCTTTGCCTTTGCTAATCCACCCGTGCCGGGAGATTCGCTGTCCGGACGGATTACTAGTCCAGCTCTTCAAAAATGCAACAAAACACCGGATAATTCGTGGTTCAATTTCCCATTCTGCACCAGTTATCAAACAAGAGACTCTTTAGGGATTAGTGACCGAGTCCTCCGAAAACCATTTCATATGATAACGAAAAGTGCAAAACCATAAAGTACTTTGGTTTTTTATTTTTATGGTACGATATATACATCCCACGGGGTTATAGTAGAGGAGTTAGACAGTATGTTAAACAATCAAAGGGGGTTCAATGTCTCTCTATAGACTCAAACTCTAGACTTCTCACTTGACATATAATGGGTACAACCGGATGGGCTATAAGTCACATCTCACAAACTACTTTGGTTTCATGACCGATTTTGAAATTTGGAGCGATTTTTACTTGGCTCCACGCCTCCACCACCGCATTTTTCTTTTTGACCGACTTACCAATCTTCAAAATTCTTGCGCTCTGTAACGCGTTTGAGACATTGTGCCATAAGAAGATGAAATTGTAAGACAGAACGAGCTAATGTTTTTTAGATAAAAATTTAAACAATTGATTAAGGATTGATTTGAGTCTAACAAGAGTAATAGATTGTATAATTTTAAAATACTAAAGAGGCACTAGGGCAATCTTAAGGGAATAAGTGAAGTATACTCAATATATAGGAGTACAAGTGAAAGAGAAATTCAGGGCAGGAAAAAAAAAGAAAAAAAAGAAGGTATGTTTAACGGCAAATGTAGTGACGTTAAGTGTGAGATAGGCAATAATAAAGCCTATCTTATTGAAGGGTTCTTTCACCATTGTTGTTGAATAGTGAATCATTTGGAATTTTAATGATTTGTCGTTCTATCCGATTCTATGTGAAAAGATGTTGAACCAATAATAATGAGTTGTTCTTTCGTTCATATAGTTTCATCTTTCAAACTTTTAATACGAGCAATTCTTCCTTCAAGTCTTTATGCTATCAAATCTTACAGAATATGTAATCCTTCCTATGTAATAAGGAAATTCGCTGAGAACTATTTTCGTTCGTATTTTCCATGCCGAGATTGCCCTTTTCTTCCTTCCTAAGTCCTAATAGTGCGTGCTTCCCAGCGGGGCCATAAAAACCGTGGGCAGGCAAAGAGGAACACGATTGGTACTCCTCGGCCGTCGAAATCTTGAAAGCTCCGCCCTTACAAAAAAAAAATTATAAAATGATGCCATGCATGGGGACGCCCATGTGAGATGTCGGTTGACTGAGTAGGCTGTGGGCACCAACCCCATTTACTCTCTGCGTTCATACACAGTTCCAGGCAGGCAAGAAATTGCTTTGTGTAATTTATATGTGTCGGTGGGGTGTTCTCTTTAGTGAGAGAGATATTTTCTGTGAAGCCGGTGAGTCCACAATATGATATATCTCTCCCTACCTCCTCTTTTCGTCCTCCTTTTTCTTGTTTCCATGCTTCCCCTTGGTGATTTTACCCAATATTATTTCTTATTGGCGAATGCATAGTGCACGTGGTGGGTCCTTTGATGTCTGTAGGACTCTACGCGTTGAGAAAGTCATTAATAGCAGTAGGTAAGGACTGAGGAGACTGGTGGAGAACGTGTCTTCACAGCATCCAAGTAACGTTATTTGTAAAGGCTGAAGGAAAAGATCATCGAAGAAACCAGGAAAGTTTTGGGTACCGGAAGGGTACCACGTGGTACCCTCTCGGCACATCTGGATCGTCCAAACAATGCAACCAACGATCCGAATTGAAAATGTCATCCTGATTTTAAAAAAAATAGAAAAAAAAATAATAAGTCTGTTTTCATCCGAGCCGTCCAATGCATTTTTGGACAGCTCGGATGTGCCGAAGGGGCACCACGTCACCCATACCTGCACCCAAAATTTTCTCGAAGAAACCCCACCCCCCAGAAAAGAAAAACAGCAGCATCTCTCTCTCTCTCTCACAAACATCAACAATGGCGACGGCGATCGCGAAACCAACAACGACGCAGCAGAAAGGCGGAAACCCCAGAAAAAAACCCCGACCAACAACAACAGCAGCAGTCGCCGCCCTCAGATCCTGTACCAGACAAGGATGGCGGCGATGAATCGAAGCCCTCAAACCCATTATATAAGGTTTTATTAGTACTTGTTATGATTTTTTGATAGATTATTATGAATCGTAACATAATGGGTTGTAAGATTTATAAAAATCATATGTAACAAGGTTATCGTGAATGGTACATAAATATTAAATTTTTAAAAATTCATAACGGTTTGTAATTTAACCAAAACCAAACGTAACAAATACCAAAATCATACCGAATAAGTATCCAAAATATATGTACTGGCGCGTACCGTAGGCCCTTTTCAACTAGAAAAGAAAGTTGGTTTTATTCAGGACCTCAATCAAACTTGTGAAATTTGCTTAGGAATGGGCTATGAATTCTCCCACTTTCTTTTTTTATTTTCCCGGATTTTTTTGGCAGTGATATGGTGTCTCCTTCCTTGAAAGCCACAGTTTCCAATGGGTTGGTAACAATGCTCAAGTAAATTTATTCGCATACTGTTTGCCATTATTTGTGTTCCGATCGATGAGGCACTTGAAGATATCTAATCGAGTAGTACTCGATGAGTTCTACGCGGTGAACGTCTGCGATCATCGGAACGATACCGGCGCAAATTAGAACATATTCCCTAACTAAGAGTTCTAATGGTTTAGAATATTTTATTTCCCACTTAAAACAGGTCAAGTGGAGCAAATACTATATTCAAGTCATTAGTAAGGCTTTGTAACCAAAGCCCGTACCTTGTACATTTCATTTCAGATCCTAATATAGTGAAACAACGTTTTCAAAGTCAAGATGCAGGCGCTACTATATAGCATTCCGTCTTTTGTTGTACTAACATAGAATGGCACAAGAAACAAACTCTAAAGTATAAAAAAAGAGATCACAATTAAGATCTTGCAGAACGCGGACCACAAACATCAAAGGCTGACAAAGACACCCCAAAAAAAAAAAATGTAGGAAACAACCAGCCCAAAAAAAAAAAAAAAAAAAACAAGCATTAAACACTTCTCAATAACCTAAGAAGTCTTCGAACATCTTGTCGCAAGAACCAATAAAGGAAGTGGGAAACAACTTATAAACCAGGAAAAAAACAAACAAATAGTTATCACTAATTGTCGTAAACTGTGATAATGCTTGTAAATTTTGCATATCATCCCTTATGGGTGATTTGGCAAAAAAGTAAAAATTGGTTTTTTTGGTTTTTCATTTTGTCTTTATTAAAAAAAAATTGCATTTTTCGTTTTGCGTCAGTTTTTAAATGGTTTATGAATTCGCCTCGTCGGCATTTAATCCAAGAAAAATATAAAATTATGGTCGAAACTAAACGCAAAACCAAAAATGAAAAAAAAAACTGAATAAAGCAACGAAAAAAACTAAAAACCGATTTCTACGCATGTTAAATATATATTTTTATTTTTGACGGCAAGTTGAATATAAGTCAAAAGTAGAGGTTTGAAAAATTTTTTCAATATCAATGGACACAACCTGTTTTTTGGAAAAAGTTTCAATATCATGTTTTGGGAGTATTCAAGGGAGTCCAATAAAGAACCAAACTGCTCAAACCACCAGGTGGTTTGATAGGTACCGAAAAAAATCGTTGCCCTGGTTTCTTCTCAATCGATATCCACTCTTGCTATTTGAATCCTCAATAAGCATTTAGCAATCACTGTGATGCGTTTGATACGATATGTTATCTCTAAAGCTTCAAGATTTTGGGAGCATTCGAGTTTGTCGAGAAAATTAAGATTTTAAGTCATTGCTTTTTAGCAATCGTTGCTGTTTTTTTTTTACAATATGAACGGATTTGGGTTCATAGGGTTGAAAATTGCCACCTCTACATAGTAGATTCTGGATTTCCAAGGTGGATCTACATTGAGGGGGAGTGGCATGGGCAACCACTGGTTTCATGAATAGTGCTAATTTATATTTACCGATTAGACACTTGTCAATACCCAAAAAACTAAAATTTTCACTTAAATGATGAAGAAACGGCAATTTAAAAGATGAATAGTTCGGATCGTAAAAAAATCTCAATAGCTTTCATTTAAAGACCACAGAAGAGTTGAATCAAGCCTTTATTCGTCTTTAACAAAAACGAAAAATCAGTACGTTGATCACTTTACACTTAAGTTTTCTCTTCATATTTCTACCAAAAAATAATAATAATAATTTGAAAATACAATTAGACTTATTAATTTATGGGCCACTGAGCCAAAAATCCAAAACATTTGGCATTTTTAAAGAGAAGGACAAGGAACTTTTGCAATTGAACATAAAAACAAAAAACATTTGCCATTTTCAAAAGGAAAGACAATGAGCTTTTGTAATCGAACATAAAGACAAAAAGATTTAGTGAAGTATCACTAATTTTTAAAAATTCAAATTTCAAACATAAAATTCAAAAAAATCACCACTCCACCTCCGGCCGACCACCACCCCACCTTTGGCCGACCACTTCCAGCGACCAAAAAAATTAGTGAAATGTCTCTAATTAATTTTTAAAAATTTAAATTTCGAACATAAAATTCAAAAAAATCATCACCCCACCTCCGGCCGACCATCACTCCACCTTTGGCCGAGCACTTCCGGTGACCAAAAAAATTAATGAAGTGTCACTAATTTTTAAAAATTAAAATTTTGAGCATAAAATTCAAAAAAATCACCACCCCACCTCCGGCCGACCACCACCCCACCTTTGGCCGACCACTTCCGGAGAACAAAAAAAAAATTAGTGAAGAGTCACTAATTTTTAAAAATTCAAATTTCGATCATAAAATTCAAAAAAATCACCACCCCACCTCCGGCCGACCACCACCCCACCTTTGGCCGAGCATTTCCGGCGACCAAAAAAATTAGTGAAGTGTCACTAGTTTTTTAAAAATTCAAATTTTGAACATAAAATTAAAAAAAAATCACCACCCCACTTCCGGCCGACCACCATCCCACCTCTGGCCGAGCACTTCTGGTGACCAAAAAAATTATTGAAGTGTCATTAATTTAAAAAATTTGAATTTCGAAAGTAAAATTCAAAAAAATCACCACCCCACCTCTGGCTATCCACAACCCCACCTTTGGCTGACAACTTTCGGCGACCAAAAAAAATAGTGAAGTGTCACTAATTTCGAATTTCGAACGTAAAATTCAAAAAAAAATCACCACCCCACCTCTAGCCGACCATATTTGGCGACCAAAAAAATTAGTTAAATGTCACTAATTTTTAAAAATTCAAAATTTGAACGTAAAATTCAAAAAAATCACCACCCCACCTCTGGCTGACCACCACCCCGCCTCTAGTGGACCATTTTCGGCGACCAAAAAAATTAGTGAAATGTCACTAATTTTTAAAAATTCGAATTTCGAACATAAAATTCAAAAAAATCATGATGGATAACAAAATGTGAGGGGAACTAGAAAATTTACCAGCGATAACGTGAGGGTTCTGTTTTGAACAAATGGCCTGACAGCAAAAATTACATCTTAGACTACAATATTTGAGCTCATGTTCGGGACCAGTCAACCAGAAATACTTCAATCTGACGACTGAAGGGAGCGAACCTGATTGTAGGTGGAGGTTAAGCTCAAATGCCCTTCAGAAGCTGTAATTTCACCATGGGGCGAGTGGTTACGAACAATATAGAGATCAGTCCTTATAACCCATTGCAAAAAAAGGCGTGTCCTCTGCTTAAAAATGGCAAAATATGTTACATTTTTCACTAATTTTTCCTTAATTTATTAAAGCAGCGCCACTCCCAAATTAAAATCCTAATTCCGCCACTCGTAGGTTCAGATTCATATCGTCAATTTTTACCAAAAATCGACTTGCACAAGGAATTCAATAAATTGTAAGGTCGACGTGTTTCCTCTGTTGATGTTTCCCCTATTGATTCAATAAGATGGATTTGCAAGAAACATAACGTCCAAACACTTGAAACTTTTACATGTAGCTTCTCGGTGTAATTTTTGTATGTTCAAAATATAACATAACAGCTCTTTAGGATGGATGATAAAGTTTGAGTGAATATAATGACGGAGATGGAGTACCAAGATATTATTTATGGAAAGTGTACTTACATAAGTGACATTTAAAGGGGCGGGATCAACTCATCGAGTTGCATTTTGAATCCCAAACCAAGGATCATCGTAGGCCCAAAATTTGTCATCCGGGCCCAGGCTCATCACCACTTATAGCCCACCCAAGCTCAAGGTGGAAAACCATTAATTACAAGTTGGATGCCGGTTTGTCTATATGTGTCATGTGTGTGGAAAATTGTCATATCTTCTGATGCTTTTCTAATCGTGACCAACTATTAGGTGACGGATAAAAGCCACTTTCAACCAATTTACTTGTGGTGTTCTTCGATGACTTTTTTTGGCCTTTTGATGGACTAGTATGGAAGCTATCAAGCTAACCTCCCAGTTTCCAAATTACTCGCTCCGTCCAATTTAGTTTGTCATTTTTACTAGACCGTGCCTAATTTCAATTACTGACCGATGACATGATCTTCAAAAATTGACAAACAAAATGGGATAGAAGGAGTATTTGTTAGTAGGATGAAGTGCTTCAACATCTTTCTCAGATACCTTGAGAGTTAGCTTCAAAACTGTACTTTACTATCACACCTAAAATTTAAAAGGTAAATTTATGTGGTGCACAATTTTCCCATTTGCTAAAAGCAACATAGTGATTTTAGCAACTTAGTTTTTGCAAAAGGAGTATATGAGAGAAAATTGGCTTTCAGCAACTTAGGTTTTAGCTAATTAATTAATGGGAAATATTAGAGGTCCTCTTAGCTAATATTTTTTATGCATCAATCCTAGTCCATTTAATGGATAATGTTTTCATCCTGAGATTAATAAAATCAAGGTACATTGGACAAGTTTGATTGTCGGATTGTTTTTAGGAAGTATTGGATTAAGGATTGGGATAGAGGGGAGAAACGGGGTTCACGGGATAATAGATGGGATCAATTTTATGAATATTGGGATTCATAGTGCTGTGTTTGATTAGAGTATGATAAAGATGAGAAATTCAGGCCATGTTCGGTTGGGGTTTTCAGACTGGGTTTGAAAACCCAGCCCTGTTCGATTTTCGAAAATCGTCCTCTGCCCCCACTTTTTTTTTTTAAATATCCGTACACTTTACTGAACGGTGATTGAGAGAGAGAGGACAAAAATTCATTTCTGTCGTTGCAGAAAAGCCAGCCCTCTGAACAGTAGATAATGATGAACATTGAAAACCCAGCCCTTATTCCTCTCTCTCTAGCTAGGGTTCATGGTTGCAGAAAAGCTGCGGGTAAAAGTTGGGAGGGACCCACAACAGATTTTTTTTGGTTCTCAAATTGAGTTCTCAGGACCGGGTTCTCAAAAACCCAAACGAACAAGGTGTCAAACTCTTGACCGCCAAATGAGTTACATGAGTTTTAGCCAATTAAGCTAGCCCTAATTGGTTGCAACAGAAACATGAAGAGTGCAAAAGTTCACCATACGTTTCCTAAAGTAATGATCTTTTTGTCCATTTTGGTTCAAAAAATTCGCTCACTTCTTTCTTATTTTTTCTCCACGGCCGTGTGAAGATCAAAATATAACTCCTTCTCATAGGGATGTCACAGTAGTTTAATCGACTTGTCTCAACGGAGTTTACACCCAAGATTGCAGAGTCGATTTCCCTCAACATCGATTTGTCTTTCACACAAACACACACAAAAGACTGTAGGATGGGCTGGAAAGATTAGTCCGGTTTATAAGGACAATTTTCTTGTTACAAAAAAAAAAAAAAGGATATATGTGCTTGATATTTCATACGGCTTGGGCATTGGATAACCTATTGGTCTGGGCCTCAGCACAAATCTTGCACCATAAATTAAGCCCATTTTAAACCCAGGCCCAATTGTAAAATACAGCTCTCTCTCTCTCTCTCTCTCTCTCTCTCTCTCTGTAAAACCTCCGACTGCTTCAGAACACAGGTCATCTTCTCCTCCTCCATGAATCTCTTCAAGACCCACCATTACCATCACCACCTCCCGCCTTTCTCCGTTCCCCAAACTACCCCTCGCAACCTCTCTCTCTCTCCTCTCCCCACTTTCTCTCTCTTCCCGTCTCTCCACCTTCCCGTGTTCCCCTCTCTCCCTCAACTCTCTTTCCATTTCCCCCAAATCCAATTTCTCTCTCAACACCTCAACTACCCAAGCTTAAAATCTCTAGGGTTTCCAAAGTTTCAGCTCAGGTTCGGAGCAACGAAAATGAACACAACTCAGATGATTTGGTGGAGGTGGAGGAGGACTTGGCGATTGACGGAGCTGTTTATCAGAAGACACTGAGGTTGGTTGAATGCTCCATGTTCGCTGCTGTTTCTGGGTTAGCTTATTTCTTGAGCACTTCTCTTTCTATTGAGGTATGATTTTGATTTGTGATGTATCATTTGGTCGTTTGATCACTTGTTTAAGGGCGATGCTTCAATCATACAGCATGCAACCCCTCGGTAATTCATAACATTTTGTTTGGAAATTTACGATGTTTTGTATGGAATTGATAATAGTATTTTGTTTAAAAGATTTATAACGTTGGCATAGAAATGCATAGAATCTGTTTACGTAAATATGGATTCTGAACAAATACTATTAGGAAGTTATGTCTAAATGTTACGACAAGTTGTATAAAAGTTACTAATTCAAGACTGATGTTTTGGATTCTTATGAAAAATATGATGAATTAAAGAATTTTAAGGGGTGTTTACTGTAGCATTTCCCCTTGATTAAATTTAAGGACAAGGGAACTTGTAGGAATTGCAAATTCCTACGCACCCTAAAAGAGAATGTAGGGGATAGTGGATATGATTCTTGGAAATAGAGTAAACAAAAGCAAAAACATCCAAGAACACTGCATTTATAGAAAAATTTATCTTGCTACATTTGTAGAGAGATTAGAGTATTGAAAAGACCTTTGAATGATATTATCATGCAGCAAAAAGCATATTATAGGATCCTTAAAAGTCAGTGTTTGAGTTTCAACAAGCAAGGGGCGACATCTACATATTGGCGTGACCAGGACGTGCAAGGTTTATCTGGTAACTAGGTAGAGGTTATAGCATATTCCAGTCAATTGTCAGCCATTTTCATGGGAACGGAAGATGGCCATGCTCTATCTTGTGGCATTGGGTCTGCTGTGCGATGAAGATGGAAGGATGGCCGTGTGGTAATATTAGATATTGCATAGCATATTTCCCTTGACATGCTTTTTAATAACCTATCTACTCTACGCGATTTGTGGAGTACATGTATAATTTGTAACTGACAGTAGAATGTTCCACACTTCTACTAATTTATTGGTAACCTAGCTGAAAATAAAATACTATCTGATTTTGTGCAGAGTTACTTTGGATGTTTCTTTGCGTTGCCAATAGTGATATCTTCCCTGAGATGGGGTGTCGCAGCTGGCCGGAAAACTATGGTTTGCCCCTAGTTAAGCAAATTCTAGAATGTCAACAAATTTGAAGGGGATGATGAATGGAACCCAAGTTGCAATAAATTATTTTTCTTAACAGGTGGCAACTGCTATGCTATTACTCGTCTTGTCTGGTCCTGTGAAAGCGCTGACCTATCTGGTGAGCCTGCTTTAAGATTCTCCAACTCTCCCAACAAGCTCTAGCCTGCTGCTGTATCTGTTTATTGTATTTATTTCTGGCCTACTTTTGAATGTATTGATGGTGGACAGTGGGTAGTCATCTTTGATCTGTTGAAAAGCATTCTTCGATATGAATATCTTTAGTGCTGTTTGCCATCTAAAATCTTGAAGATCCAATTTCTTTTTTTCTTGTTCTTTGAGTTGGACATCAGTTCAATTGGAAGACAATGAGTTGTGGCCTTCATGTTTAAGAGTTCTTATTACTTCTGCAATCCATAAAATTATGACAAACTCTATGGCGGGTTTTGTTCCTGATTTCATATTATAATTGTGGTGTATTAACTCACTGGTGCCTGGTGGTATTGGTCAGAAGTTAAATCCATAAATCCATGAAAAGATTTTTATTCTATGGTCAAGTTTGAAAGATTCGAGAGTGTAATTACTGACAACGAAGTTTCCAGATTCTTTAAGGCTACTATAGGAACAGTGTGACTTATTCTACTTGCTGAAGACATAAGATATTTGGCTTGCATGCTATGTTATAGATTCATGTGCTTGGATGTTACCGGTGTTAGGAGAGTACCTGATGTCTGGAATACCTATCTCTTGCAGCTTATGCACGGTTTAGTTGGTGTAACCATGGTAACTTTGTGGAGGTATGCTTTCTTATTTCTTCAAGTGTATGTGTTGGGCATATTCAATGTTTTAAAGGTACAAAAGTGTTACTAATGCTCTGTTAGTCTTAAAACTTGGCGTTACTCATTAGACGTGTTGTATTATCAAGCAACTAACTTTTTTGAGGAATTAGAGAATCACATGTGAAAGGGGAAGAAGAGTTTGACCTTCACTTGAATACCGTTTATCCCCTCTAAGATGCATTGCTCTTCCAGTACATTGAGTTTATTGTCAGTTGGAAAAACAATCCTATCAATCTCTCAGTTCCATCTGAAGTCCGAGCCGAATATATTTAGAACAATTTGGTGGAGCATTTGATCTAGAGTTGCATGTAGAAGACCCCCTAGCTTTGGTAATTGTAACATTTGACAAGAACATTCTTGGATATGCATATGTTTGCCCTTCCTCCAGAATTATGATCTCTTCTTCAATATTTAGATTCTTGGAATAACAACATGGGCTGTCTTTCACATCTTCTCAGGCTGCGTGCGAATTGGAGCCTTTCAATCATTTTGTGCGCATTTGTAGAGTTTGCTTCCTTGATCCTTGGATTCTTTATAACTGTTAAACTACATATATCCTTTGTGGCTAGTGGATTTCAAAAGAGTGGATCTAATCAATGTGTAGGTTCGAGCTTTAGGGGCGGTAGGATTTGTTCTGATATCTTCATTCTTGATAAGTGAAAACATACTTGCTTTGGTAAGCGCATTATTCTCTACTACTTTAGTGTCATCCTGTGTCGTTACTTCACTTACAGAGTTCTGTCTTTTACCTGCAGATCACTGTGAACATTCGTGCTTCTCTTTCATTTTTAGTTACCACCGTGGGCATCAATGCAATTCCATCAATGGATGTGATATGTCTCATTTTTGGGACCTTGGTATTTTTAACTAGAAATCCTCCTCTGCCCTTTTCTGTGATCTCACCCATTTTTGTTTTGCGAGACAACCTTATATATTACTCCGTCTTCTTTCGACAGGTTTTCCTTAATTGCGGTTTCTTCGTGGTGTTGTTGCACGTTCTTTACGCCTTGTTCTTTATCAGACTCGGGATGAAGGCTTCCCTGAAGCTACCCAGATGGTTGGAGAAGGCGACATAATTGTGGTCATTACTTGGTCAATTCAGGTGTAAACTTCATCATTTTAAATGCTAAAGGTGAAAATGAAAGACCGGCTTCCATGGGTTCTCTTTCCTCCATTTTGCATAATGATAATGTGCAGTTCTGATTCGTGCTCAGTATCATCATACATGTCATCAAAGTATACAGTACATGCAGTAGCTGCAATACAGGAACTGATACGAGTTGAAATGTATCTATTTTAATTTTCTTCCTTAAGGCAACATGCTTTCCGTGTAAATTCTAACCCAACTTAGTTTCATCAATGTTTGAAGCCAACCATTGAAGAAGTAGGGCGACACCTTGTTAATATTCTTTCCTCGAATGCATGGTCATTACAAATTACGATCGTCAACACAAGGATTCGAATCATGCAAGGCCAGGTCCTTAGTGTTTAAGCCACAAAATTACCGTCTGTCGATATCAACAGAAAGGCAGTCGTTGTGGGAATCCTACCCAATGTTATGATTAGTGTTATTGTTATTGTAGTTGACATTAATATTATTGTTTTAGGTTAGAATTAGTGCGGACACATGGCTTAACCCTACTTGGAAGTCAAAGCCCAAAGGGACCATGGTGTTCTCCTATTCATTTGAAAGTTAAATATAAGTTATTTGGGCAAGTGGAAACAAAATGATTGAAAAGGATAAAAATAGTTATATGAAGTTGGCGTGTTGAGGTCCGGTGAATGGCGGCCAGCGGTGTGGCCAATAATCGGTGGAGATTGAGTGTTTTTTTTCTTATATTTAGTTCTTTTCTTTGTTTCTAATTTAGTTGCTACTCCCTCTGTGGAGTTTTGTCCCTCCCTGCTAGCGACTGCCTTTGCGATCTGTGACATTCACCGGTGCACGTGTAGATACTCTTAGTGTGCTTATGTATTTTCCGATGGTACTACGGAGTTAGCTAGCAGTGTCTATTTCGGGTGCTTGCGGAGTTGAAAATTCAAAGTTAGCCAAGTCATGAAAATAATCTGACTAGGGATTTTCAGTTTGAAGTCATTCATTAAGCACCTTCAACGCAAGGCGTTCGATGCCTTGAACGGCTTGAAGATCATCTGTAGGATTTTTCAAGCATGCCTGCCTATGAATTTCATCAACATATTGATTTTATGTTGGCCATTTGTATCCTCAGACCCACAAATGCAAGATCCCCACGATCGTACGGCCTGCACCGCATTGGCCGCCTGAACCTTGGAACCCTTCTGCACAGGAGAGAGGAAATGACATCAGCTTATTAACTCTAAAAGTGCAAATCGCACAAATAAGTCTTCCCCTTCATAGGAGAAGCAACAGAAACAATGCCCAAGCAAGTAGTTTGACTGATTATGAAATGAAAATTAGTACTAGTTACTAGGCAACCACGCAAAACAAATACAACTAAACGATCCACCTTACATGGTAACCCAACCCAAGGAGCGCCATTTTCCTTGTTCATTCCTCCTGAAGTTCCTTCTACATCACCGCCATTTTCCTTGTTCATCTTAGATCGAGAATCTGTAACTCAAGAAGATGAATTGAAGCCACAGTTGTGATGTTGCAGGGTCATGGGATGAATTGAAGCCACCATTTCCCTTATTTTTCCGTAATTTTCCACACGGCCATTCATATTGCTCAATTAATTGAAATAATAATCGAAGCCCCACACTTACAATTAGAGCTATTCAATTTGTTTAAAACATGTTTTGAAGATTACTTGAAAAAATCAACTCATTCGGCGATCAATCTCTCACCAGTATCAAGAAAGTTGATTGTTTACGGGAACAATTAAAAACACACTTGAAACAAATGGAACGGCTTTGATCAAAAAGTTGTGTGAGCGAAACTACCCCGTACTTTAAATGCGGAGAAATCGTTAAAACAATAGACATGAGCACTTTATTCACTCGCCTAAGCAATGTTTTTTAAGTTCCAAGGCACTAGTCGGGTGGCCAGACTCCGCATAGTGCCTAAGCCTTGAGCCTATTCTTTGTTTTTTTTTTTTTTAGATATTCTTCTCCCCTTGCCCAAGTTTTAAGTAAGTAGAAGCACATAAGTTACAAAACATAAATAACATCTAAACAGAGGAAATAGAGCCTACACAAACATAATTTCCTAACAAAGAGAGCCTACATATAATTACACTTTATTTTTTATAGTGTACGTAAAAAAAACTGCAGCCACATCTCTCAACATTTTCTCAATTTCCATTTTAATTTCATCCTAGTAGACTATCTAATTTTAGCCCTTCAATATACAGGGTGATCCTGTTCATGTTTGGAACTTTGCATTCGCAACTGAAATTGCGAAGATTCAACTTCAATTGGTTTGGACTTGCTTGCTTGTGTTCTTTTTTACTCAATATCTCATCAAGGCGCACGCATTTTGTTTGTTGTGCATCGTTTTTCATTTTCATTTTCATTGGTGTCTTGGATGGGGGAAGAATTCCTTATAACTCGAAATTTAATGAAGTTTTATGTGTTTGATTTTTTGCATGCAGAAACTAGGGATAAAAAGTTAAATTGTATGTTCATTATTAGCTGATTCAAGTTAACAAGTTATATTAGTAATAAGTTTGAAAATATTTTTTCTCCAATCAAGCACATTATAATTTCAAGTCCAAGTTTTTATAGGCTTTAAAAACTGATTTTCTGATTAAATTGAAAGCACCAATTTCACATCCAATCAATACATAAATTTGAAGATGCCAAAAGCATACAATGAAACGCCTTGTAATTCAAATACGAATCAATGTTCTAGATCTCAAGAACATAAAATTGTAAGACAGAATGAGCTATTTTCTTTGGATAGAAATTTAAATAGTTGATTAAAGATTGATTTCATATTTTTTAGTCTTACAAGAGTAATAGATTGTATAACTTTAAAATACTAATGAGGCAATAGTGCAATCTTAAGGAAATTAATAAGTGAAGTATACTGTCAATGTATTAGGAGTACAATTGAAAGAGAGAGAAATTTAAGGCAGGAAGTGTATTTTTAATGGCAAATTTAGTGACATTAACTGTAAGATAGGCGGTAATAAAGCCTACATTATATGGAACTTCCAAGAATAGTATAGCTATTGACTAGTGAATAATTTGGGATTTTTAAAATTTGTCGTTCTATCCGACTCTGTGAAAAGATGTTGAACCACTAACAACGAATTGTTCTTTCGTTCATATATATAGTTACATCTTTTAGACTTTCTTTTTTTTTTTTTTTTGGGTAATTCTCTTTTAAACGTTCAATACAAGTCATTCTTCCTTCAAGTCTTGACGCTATCAAATCTTACATGATCCGTAATAAATAGAAAAACAATCGAAGGTCTACCTCTATTACCTTCCAGACCAGCACCCAAAACCATTGCCTTACATTGAAACTATAAAACCGGCAAAACACTAAACTGGCTTCTTTTTATTTTTGTTACTTTTCACAAAGAAAAAATAAACGCTATTCTCATTTACAAACCATATAGCGACATTCAAAAGAGAAATCACAAACTTTGTTCCAAATGTCTTCTATCACCCGGAAATAAGCAATTCTCCAAGACCTCTTAAACAGTAAAGGACCCAACACAACCCAAAACCCAACTGCAAATCCAAGTGCAATGCTCGCAAAGAACAACGCTTCCGAAAATCTCTCTCCTTCTTCGTCGCTTCCATGTGGTACAACGTTAGGAAGGATAGTCTTGTTTAGCTTGCAGCTTGGGAGGGGAGGCCCACAAAGCTTGTTGCCAAGAAAACTAGATTCAGTCATACTTTGAAGTTGAGTACTTGATGGAATTGGTCCTGTCAAATTGTTATAGGACAAGTTCAAGTGACTCAAGAAAGACAAACTCGACATGCTCGAAGGAATTACACCAGAAAGTTGATTCAGAGAGAAATCAACGGATTCTAGTTGTCTCATATCACCAATATTCCTTGGGATTCTTCCTGTTAAACGATTGCGAGACAAATTCAATGACCACAACCCCACAAGTTTAGTGAGTTCCTCTGGGATCTCTCCAAATAATTTGTTTCCAGAAAGATCCATGCTTTTCACCAATTTAAGGGTGGTGCTATATTCAACTTCTCTTCCTTTGGCCACCAAAAATGCATTATCTTGAAATTCTGCATTTACGGAACTGAGATTGATTCCGTAATACCAATTGCCTCCTGAGTTACCTTTTATTTTTGCCATGGCGCTGAAATTAGCAAAACATCTTGGCACGTGACCCGATATATTATTGCATGCAATGTCCAAGATTTGAAGAGAACTTAAGCGACATAGTTCATATGGAAGGTCGCCCCAAAAGTTATTCGAACGCAGATTCAAAACTACCAAATGTAACAATGCATTGCCCATCCATGGCGGTATGCTTCCAGTAAATCTGTTTTCACTAAGGTCAAGGATCCGCAAAGACGAGCAATTTTGCAGAGTCGGGGGTAGTTCCCCTGAGAGGTTGTTATGCCGCAAGTGCAATGCTCCAAGGTACGGTAGCTGTCCGATGGAGCTTGGAATGCCACCCACCAAATTGTTGTTTTCCAATTTGATGAAGTATAGGTCAGGCCAATGCTTCCAACATTCGGGAATATTTCCCGACAAAAGATTATTTCCCAAATTCAGAAAATGACATGTTTTGTTAGGTTCCTCTCCCTTACCACATAACACGTGGTGAATAGATCCCGAAAAAGAGTTATTCGAAAGATCTAGCCAAGTCAAACTCGAAGGGACGAGAGGCAGCGAACCGTTGAAGCAGTTGGAACTAAGGTCAATCAAGGAATAACTCTCGTTGGATAAGCTTGGAATCTCTCCACAAAAATGGTTACGAGAGAGGTTTGTGTAAGATAATCTGGAAAAAATGGGCCAAAACAATGTAGGAATGGAGCCTGAAATTCTTGTGTTGGCTATGTTCAAATAAGTCAACTTCCTCTGAGATGAAAGCCATAAGGGGAACAGTGGGCCCAACTGCCAAGAGCTCAAATCCAATTTTTCAACTTGGAAAGGGGGAACCCAATTCTCACTTGCTTTGAAAGTTAAATTGTTTCCACCAGCTTGCAGGTAACGTAATCTCGTTAGATTTGCAAGGTGAACATCAGAGACGACGCCCTCCAGTGTATTATCAGTTAGACCCAAGGTTTCTAACTTTGCAAGTTGCCAAAAACTTTCAGGAATGGTCCCGTTAAACTTGTTATTGGAAAGATATAACCATTTCAAGGATGATAATCTTCCTATGGACACTGGAATGGGACCAGAAAAGTTGTTCCCCGAGATAGCAAAGGAATTTAGATTTTTTAATTGACCAAGCTCATCTGGCAAATGACCGAGAAAATTATTCCAACGAACATCAAAGTCCTCTAACATGGGGCACTTGCACCGTGAGAAACCTATGAGGACATCTGAAACATCTCCGGAAAACTCGTTATCTGATAACTCAATTGTCTTCAAATTACAAAGTTTTCCGAGTGATGTTGGTATACTCCCCTGAAGTTGATTGGAAAATAAGTTAAGGCTAACGAGGGAAGTCAAGTTTTCAATTGCAATTGAAATCTCACCTTGCAACTTATTCATTCCGAGGCTGAGTGACTCAAGATGGGTTAAACTATACAACCAAATTGGTATCGTAGAATTAAAATAATTCCTAGACAAATCAAGAACTCTGAGAGAAGTCAAGTTTTGAAGACCACTAGGAATTTGACTAGAAGAGATACTAGAAGACAAATATAGAGAGAGAAGATTATTAAGTCTGGGTATCCATCCAGGAATAGATGGTCCAAGATAGTTACCGGAAAGGTCGAGGATGTTAAGTGTCGTAAAGTTAATTTTATTAGTTAAAGAAGGAGAAACAACGTACTTGAGTTCACAACTAGACAAGTGTAACTCTACCAATGAAGGAAGGTCGCTCGTCACCTGTTGCCAGTCCAACGCTTTGCTGAGGTTTACATCACTCATATCGAGGTGTCGTAGTGAAACAAGACCCGAAAGCCATTGCAAATTTCCACCAAGTAGTCCGCCGTCACCTCCATGATCACCTCCAAGATCAAGGTAACGGATTGCGGTGAGATTCCCTAGTTGAGGAGGAACGGTTCTGCCGAATCCCGCCCAAGAGAGGTTGAGGTATCTCAAAGTTGCAATGGAGCCAATGAAGCTAGGGATGGGAGTCCCTTCAAAATCATTGTTGCTCAAGTCCAGATATTGGAGGTGCTTCAAATCGAGCAAAGAGGGATTTACCTTTCCTCCCAATTTATTCCTCAAATAAGCTTGATATTCTGCTTCAGTTTCAACATCAAACTCATTATAAGGATTCTGAAGGCGGATCTCGTGGACATGACCGGTAAGGTTGTCACAGACAACTCCGGCCCATCGGCAACAGTTCTCCACAGTATCCCAAGAGGACAACCGGTTCCAAGGGTCTTTCAAATCTTGCTTGAATTTAAGAAGGGCTTCCCTCTCATTTTCGAAGCAAGTGATACTGTTATTGCTGCAGAAGCAAACATGGAATGTGGCAGTGGTGAGAAGAAAGCAAACGAAGAAAGCGGTTGGTGTACTTGTTGTAGCCATGATTGATCGATCACACACAACTCAATTTGGTTTTTCAGTTTGTGATGATTTGTATCCAATGCTATTTGTGGGTTTGGTATTTATAGTGCATACAGGGGTCCACACTTAAGAGTCTTAAGACTCATGTGTAGCGAAGGGGAGACTTCGTTTACTTGACTTTTATTTCTCCTATTATTTATTTGATCATAACCATTACATGAGATACTTAATACTTTATGTGGAATTTTCATGCAAAAATCCAAAGGCAAATGTTACGAGCCCTTTCATTTTCCAAAAGTAATTACCCTTTAACTTACATGATGTGAGAGCATCTTGAATGAACAAATACCTAATTTCAGTGATCGGTACGTTGAAATTTGACGACTTTATTTCATTGTAAGAACAATGCCTTTTCAGTTTTGTTTGTAAAAATTTAGATTATAAATAGGCTAAGTAGCACAACATTGGAGCACCATTTTTTAAGCTTATTGTAATACTATAGTACGAATAACACTAATAAATTGTCTCCGGCTCCAATTCGTAATGTCAATTGGGTTTTCAGTTGAAATTTGTGTGCCTATTTAATATATAGATCTGCGCATGAGCATGCTTTACATACATACAAAATACGTAGTCACTTTCTTCTTTATTTCCCAACAATACCCAGGAAAAGAAAAATTAATTAGTCCCCGTTTCAATTTAATTAATTTGTTTTCTTCCTTTAATTTCCATTTTCGTCTACCTTTGTAATTTTCATCACAAATGCAATATTCACAAAGCAATTTTCACCACAAATGCAATATCCACTAGCAGAAAATACATAGCTTTCCAAGAAAATTTTGTGGACCATTGGTACCAGTCATTTGTAGTATTCTCTACGTAAATGCTGAGTACTTTCAATTTCAGTTGGGAATGTCACATGGTAAATGTTTTAGGGGGAAAAGAGAGGTGAGATAAAGATAAAGAAAAGGAAATTTAACAGAAACATTTGCAGGAAAACTAAAATTTTCTTATTTTTTGCAGGAACTTTGCACGAAAGTTGAAGTTATGGATTCCACAATTTTCTTGTTAGCTAAACACTAAAAAAGTAGATGTGGCGTATGTATAGCTCATTTGGTTGTACCCCTTGCCTGCCAAGGGGGAAGGGGGAGGTCTGGGGTTCGAGTCTATAGAGAGACATCGAACCCCTTTTAGTTGTTTAACCCTCGAACTAACTTTCCCACTAAGCTCCCACTGATGTACATCGTATGACCCCAAAAAAAAAAAAAAAACACTAAAAAAGTTACAAGAAAATAGGTTTCCTCATCCTTTTCCATACAACTAAACGGCAGAACGGGGCTAAGCGTTATCCTGCCCATGTATCCAGATGTCTATCCGGATTTGAGCTTTGGTGAAACCCTCCTCAACCGCTATTATATGCTCCCTCTGTCCCACAAATATTATTCATTTTAATATTTATATCTCTCAAGAAATTGCCTATACTATTGTACTTCATATTATTTTTCATGATTATAAAAACTATGAGAGACGTGAATAGTAAAATTCCTTCCCCAACATGTGAGGCAACTGAATAAAGTTGCTATTACCGAAAAATTACGAACTCAACAAGCCAACTCTAAAAGGATGTGTGAATATGATCTATCAGACTTTACGAAAGAAAAATGAACAATTGATTGTCTAGTTTGATAGAGTTTTCGATGTGTTTGTAAACAATCTCCAACCACTTTCAAAAAAACAAATGGAGGACAATGATTTGATAGCTAAACAAACCAGAGGATTTCATCTAAAAACACGTACATTGTCATTTTCCTCTCTATTTCCCAACGACATCCAGGAAAAGAAAAATTAATTAGTTTGTTATCTTTTTCTTGCATTATCTTCTCCGTTTGTAGTTTTCACTTCAAAATCCAAACGTGAAGAATGGGCATTTCACTAGTAGAATATTGATAGTGACAATTTCTATAGCTTTCCAAGAAACTTCAAATGAAACATCTTAGAAAGCAATTCAAGCGTGAAGAATGGGCAATTGATCATTCGTAGAATATTCATATATAGTGACAACTTCTATAGCTTAATTTCCAAGATACTTTTGTGAACTTATCAGTCACTTGTAGTACTATTTGCATAGATGGACCCAATTGCGTCTTGGAGGGGTTACGACTTGAGGCCTTGTTTGACGCACGTTATAAGTCGAAGGGGATTGGTAGTGAAGAGGGTATTGATACCGTAACTGGTAGTGAGGAGGAGATAACGATTGTGTAGGAGTTGTTATACTACCTCCGTCCCTTTTTAATTATTGAGTATTTCAGTTTGGGATTTCCCTTAAATTAGGGTGTGTTTGGAAAAGTTATAATGGGTAAAGGTTCGTATAATTTTGTTGTTTTGCCCTTTTAAAAAGTTAATGGATAAAGAATTAATGGATAAAAGTGGAAGATAATTTTGGAAAGTGGAGGTAAAAATAAATTGATGTAAAAGGAGTAATTATGATGTTTCTTTAAGAAATTGGATTTACGAAGCAAGACACGTAAAAATGGACGGAGGGAGTAACATGTTAATTTGTTTTGATTGATAATGTAAGGGCTAGAGCTAGTTTTTTCTTTTTTTCCATCACTGCGTAGGGCTTGTTTATCGTTGTAATAATCGGACTCAGTGCCAGTGAGACCAATATAACGAATATTGGTGAGATTCCCTAGTTGAGGAGGAATGATTCCACCGAATCCCACCTGAGACAGGTTGAGTTATCTCAAAGTTGCAATAGAGCCAATGAAGCTAGGGATTGGACTCCCTCCAAAATCATTGTTGCTCAAGTCTAGGTATTGGAGGTGCTTCAAATTGAGCAAAGAGGGATTTACCTTTCCGCGCAATTGATGCCTCAGATAAGCTTGATATTGACCATTACTTGAGACATTTTATGTGAAACTTAGTGCAAAAATCCATAGGCAAATGGTTACAGCTCTTTCATTTTCCTAAGTTTCCCTCCGATCAAAAAAAACTTACATGAGAGCTTCTCGAATGAACAAATATCTAATTTCAGTTGTCGGTACGTTGAAATTAGACAACCTTATTTCATTGTAAGAATAATATCTTTTCACTTTTATTTGTAAGAATTTAGATTATAAGAATAATATCTTTTCAGCTCAACATAGCCTATTTAGATTATAAGATAATGGAAAAGGAAGATAACAAATTAATTGAATTGAAATAGGAACTAATTAATTTTTCTTTCCTGGGTATTGTTGGGAAATAAAGATGAAAATGACTCCGTACGTATTTTTTAATAAAATCCCCTATCTTGTTTATGTATAGCCAGTACGTGTATGTATGTATGCTCATGTGTAGATGTATATATAAATATAGGTACAATAATTTCAAGAATGGGCAATCCACTTGCAGAATCTAAATTGTGAAACTTTTATCTCTAATTTTCCCCATCATTCATTTGTAGTATTCCCTACGTAAATGGACCCAATTACGTCTTTAAGGGGTTCGGACTCTAGGCCGGCCATTTGATGCATTACAGCGATTGATATAACCATGTTTGTTTTGTTTGAATATTGTATGGACCGGAGCTAATCCAGGCAGACTGGACTATCAAACCAAACCTCACGACTTGACTAATCTACCGATTTTAGAATATTCGCCGTCCGGCCCTCGAATGACTAGAGAAAATAAGTTCCATGCAGTGTTAGCAGAATATTGATAGTGACAATTTCTATAGCTTTCAAAGAAAATTCAAATGAAACATCTTAGAAAGCGATTCAAGCGTGAAGAATGGGCAATTGATCACTTGGGACAATTTCTATAGCTTTCCAAGATACTTTTGTGAACTTTTAAGTCACTTGTAGTACTATTTGCTTCATAGATGGACCCAATTGCGTCTTGGAGGGGTTACGACTTGACGCCTTGTTTGACGCACGTTATAAGTCGGAGGGGATTGGTAGTGAAGAGGGTATTGAAACTGTAATTGGTTCTGACTAGTGAGGAGGAGATAATGATTGTGTATGAGTTTTATACTCCCTCCGTCCCTTTTTAATTATTGAGTATTTCAGTTTGGGATGTCCTTTAATAAGGGTGTGTTTGGAAAAATTAATAGGTAAAAATTTGTATAATTATTGTTTTACCCCTTCTGAAAAGTTAATGAGTAAAAGTGGAGGATAATTTTAGAAACTGGAGGTAAAAATTGATGTAAAAGGATAATAATGATGTTTCTTTAATATGTTGGATATACGAAGCAAAACACGTAAAAATGGACGGAGGAGTAATTTGTTTTGATTGATAATGTATGGACCAGAGCTAGTTTTGTTTTGTTTTTTTTGTTTTTTTGTTTGATAACCAGATGTCCAAGCCAAGGGTCAGGTTGTCAGCATCCAAATTTTTAGAAACCTAGATGTAAAATGGCCATAATTAATGTGCAAGAAAGTAAGTTGCGAGGAATCGAATCTTAGGGTGAGAGCAAACTCCTGAGTCTCAAGACATAATCACTTTACCAATCCCTTGAGGTTATGAACAGTGAGTTAATTTGTTATCTTCCTTCATTATCTTTTGCCTTCATAATTTTCACCACAAATGCAACATCTTGAAAGTGATTTTCTCATCAAGCGGGAAGAACTGGCAATCCACTCATAGAGAATATTGATAGTGAAATATCCGTGAACTTATCAGTAGTAATCAGTCACTTGCCAATTGCGGTTTGGAGGGGTTAAGACTTGAGGTCTTCTTTTTTTTTTTTTTTGGCTCGGCGAGAGTCGTGACTGTTAGTCGTAGTCACTTGCAAATTGCGGTTTGAAGGGGTTAAGACTTGAGGTCTTCTTTTTTTTTTTTTTTGGCTCGGCGAGAGTCGTGACTGTTAGTCGTAGTCACTTGCAAATTGCGGTTTGAAGGGGTTAAGACTTGAGGTCTTCTTTTTTTTTTTTTTGGCTCGGCGAGAGTCGTGACTGTTAGTCGTAGTTAGTGTGGTTTAAACTTCAGTTAAATGAAGAAGAATATATAGTATCTATCACTAGAATACCACTCCACTTGCGACTTGAGGCCTGTTCGGAGGAGGAAAATATAAATAAAACACCGAATTATTGGGCACATGGAATTCAGAGAGTTCAATCCCCTACCGTGCACCAGTTATCAAACATGGATCAGGGGGACCCGAGTCCACCGAAAACAGTTCAATCCCCTACCGAATTATTGACCTGATATTCAATGAACAGTTCAAATTGTAGAGCATTTGGTGCACTAACCTCTAGTGGGACCCGAGTCCACCGAAAACAGTTTCATCAGAATATATATTTTAACCCTCGCCAGATTCAAATTTCATAAAAGCCACCATCCAGAAACATCTAGTACAGTTTGCCATTCAAATTTTGCCATAACATATAGTAATTAAGAAGCATGCAAAAAAATAACTTGAATACATGACTCCTATAGCAAGCTACAAAAAATTTCAAAAAAATAAAATAAAAATAGAAGAAATTGGGTCTGTCTTTCTGGTGCGCATATCATGGTACAAGTTATACTCCCTTCATCCGTTTTTAATTGTTGAGTATTTCATTTGGAGTCGTTCCTTAATAAATGTGTGTTTTGAAAAGTTAGTAAAAGTTATGTACAATTATTGTTTTACCTTTCTGAAAAGTTAATGGGTAAAAATGGAAGATAATTTTGGAAAGTGAAGGTAAAAATTGATGGGAAATGTGTAAAATTGAGATAAATGTTGATGTAAAATGAGTAATGATGATGTTTTCTTAATAAATTGAATTCCGAAGCAAGACACTGGCTCCGTTTGTTTGGGGCCTTTGGGAGTAAAATATTTTCGCCGTAACTCGTTTTACAAAATAAACGGAGCCTAAAAAATGGACGGAGGGATTAACATGTTTGTTTTGATTGATAATGTATGGGCCACAGTTAGTTTGTTATCTTATTCCATTATCTTCTGCCTTCGTAATTTTCACCACAAATGCAACATCTTGAAAGCCATTTTCTCATCAAACGTGAAGAACGGGCAATCCACTAATAGAATGTTGATAGTGAAATATGTAGTTTGTTACCTTCTTCCATTATCTTTTGCCTTCGTAATTTTCACCACAAATGCAACATCATGAAAGCGATTTTCACATCAAGCGTGAAGAACGGGCAATCCACTAATAGAATGTTGATAGTGAAATATGTGTATCTTCCCAAGAAACTTTCGTGAGCTACTACTCACTTGCCAATTGCGGCTTGGAGGGGTTAAGACTTGAGGCCTTGTTTTTTTTGGCTCGGCGAAAGTCATAACTATTTGTCGTAATTTGTAAAGTTTGAACCCCAGTCAAATGTATACGACTATAGCCGATCACTAGACTATCGCTCGACTTGCCACTTGCATGCCTTGTTGGAGACTGTAGGAATTTTGTTATAACGATAGTTGTATTGATTGATTATGTATGGCTTGTTGAGTTAACTCGCGTGAACTAGACTATCAAACCAAAGCCCCGCTTTTTCTAATCCACGTATTATGGAAGATTCAGGCAGTCCAGCCTCCCAAAAATATAATAAAACACCGAATTATTGGGCACATGTTATTCAGAGAGTTCAATTATTGGGCACATGTTATTCAGAAGTCCACCTACTATCCTGATATTAAATAAACCTTTTGCACCGACCGTGGTGCTCGTTCGAATTCGAATCGTCTACTAAATGAACTGAACTTGAACCTCAATATTAGGTTCAATCCCCCTACCTTGCACTAGGGCTGTAAAAATGTTTCGATCAGGTACTAAATAGTATCCGATTGAGCTAATTTTTGGTACACTTGTTCTACTCGGCGAGCTCTTCGACGTGAACGTTTCCGATCATCGACACGAGACCGGAACTCTCCGGAATTCAATTTTGAGAGAGTCCGAGAAACTCCTATGAAATGGGGTTATTAATTTTTTATCGAGAAACTCCTATGTAATTTTTTATTTTTTTTATCCCTAACTAGAGTATTCTACTACGAACAGATGAGTTTTATCCATAACTAGAGTACTCTATTTAGTTCTCAATATTTTTTTCTCGTATTATTTTTCTTTTGATTTCTTGATTGTTGTAGTAAATTTGTTTGTTTTTGTTTGATTTCTTGATTATTGTGGTAGACCTACATAACATTGTTTCAAAATATATCTTTCCCCTCTCAGTTTGTGTTCATTAGAGAAGATTCGGCCTAAATTCCAGCCTCCGTTTGAGTTTAATAAAACACCGAGCTTTGAAATTTTTCACATGGAACTCAAGCTCACTTGTCAAGGCTCGAATCAAACCAACCCTGACTCATACCTTAAGTTATCAAACATGGATCAGGGTCGATTCGAAGCATTTCGCAAATGTTCATTATCAAACATGGATCAGGGTCATTGCGATAGCATTTCGCAAATGTTCAAACCTCGCAAGTTTCGACCTCGGACTGTACCCTTACTTCGTGAGTTATGACTACATCTATTTCGGAGTTCGGACAGAACCTCCGATCTCCTCAAATCACCCATGGTTTCACAAGTTATGCCCGACCCCATTATTTTCAATTCACATGTGATGCCACCTCTTTTTCATAATCTTTTTTTGGACAAAACCTCAAAATCACTTCAAAATAGACTCCCAAAAGATATAACAAATGTTGTTCGATCATTTCCTATCCATATCTGATTAATTTGGTTTTTCTTACAAATATATTACCAACAAATGCTATGCAATGAACAGATCAATAATCATATTGATGAAATCTCATAATGCCCCAACAATATGCACTATTATAGTGCATTTGGTGAACTAACAGTGGGACCCGAGTCCTCCGAAAACTGTTTCATCAGAATATATATTTTTTAACCCTCGTCAGATTCAAATTTCATAAAACCAACCATCCAGAAACATCTAGCTAGTACAGTTTGCCTCATTCAAATTTTGCCATAACATATAGTAAGAAGCATGCAAAAAACAAAAAACTTGAATACATGACTCCTATAGTAAGCTACAAAAAAATAAAACAAAAAGAAAAGAAATCGGGTCTGTCTTTCTGGTGCGCATATCATGGTACAAGTTATGAAATCAGCTCTCCTAAAATGTCTCAACTCTGCAATTGCTGCTCCATAAATAAGGAAATTACGCAAACTAAGTGTATCCTCAGACCCACAAATGCAAGATCCTCACGATCAGTACGGCCTGTACCGCATTGGCCGCCTGAACCTTGGAACCCTTCTGTACAGGAACAGAAATTGACATCAGCTTATTAACTCTAGAAGTGCAAATCGCAAAGTAATAAGGCAATGCAAAAATAAGCAACAGAAACAATGCCCAAGCAAGTAGTTGACTGATTATCAAATGAAAAATAGTAGTAACTAGGCAACCACGTAAAACAAATACAACTAAACGATCCGTGTTACATGGTAACCCAACCGTATCATTCAAAGAACAACTTCCAAGATTCCAGCTCTTAGTGGTAGTGAGCTCCTAAAGTAGAGACGCTACCACCCAAGAAGCGCGATTCTGCGCTCCCAACTTAGGAGCTTGAAAGGAGCCCCTCTCCCATTGAGATGGGAGTTTGCTCCTTAGAAAGAGGGGAGCTCAATAATTTATTACTTAGCTCTATAAATTGGTCTTTGACATGATATCTGGAAAACAAAATCATACATTCTAACACTATCTCATTTCTTATACTTAAGGTAGATTTGAACCACAATTTTTACTCCCTGAAATGATTGCAGTTTTAAATTATATTTCCTACGCTATTATGTTAGTGATATATGACAACGTTCATATTTTCCCATTGTTCCTCTAAACTCGCAATAAGCTATTTGTATCTCAGCATTACTCTACATCCTAACCATATAGCAAGCATTAATTTCTAACTTCCCACAATCTCGTATCAAAGTCTTGCTGTAACTACAGCATGGTTTACCCATAGAAAGTAAGGATGTCAACACCTTTACAATCAGAACATCCACTCGTATTCAATACTCCGTAAGTCAGGACAAAGATATATTTTGAGGAATTATGCAAGGGCAAAAATAGTTTGGTCTGTTCAGATGGAGAACTCAGCTCAACAGTGCGTGGTTAATAAAGTCACTAACTGGCAGTGCTATCAAGCCCACCAAGAAAGTGTTGAAATGAGAGAGAAGATGGTCCTAGAATAGTAGGTCTATAATGTTACTTATCCATCCTAAAAAAGGAGTAACGTAATTAGAAAAACAAACAGAAGACACATATCAATATGTAGCTCGAGAAAATAAATAAGAGACTAAAGGAAAAGATAAAGAATCAGGCAGCTTTCAGATTAATCGTCCGTATATTGCACAATTCTGTGATCCTAAAATAAATTTTAGACTTGTCCATGATACAACTAAGGTGTCACCTATCCTTCTATTATATATAGGATAGAAAAAGGCATGTATTCGGCCAAATGCACCAGTGTTCTCCTTGAATAATCCTGATCACCCAATTGATGTGGTTAAATATTCACTACTAACTAGAACTTACAGAAACTTCGTTCGAATAACTGATCTCATTATAGATAACAAAGGCGAAGGCCAAAATTCAGTATGATTATAGCATGAAGTCGATTCAGCATATAACCAAATACAGAAATCAGTCACGAGTGTCATGTCTTCATGCACTTAAAGCCTCATCTACTATAGTGACTTGTGTCACAATTGACCATTAAGGATCAAGGCATGATTCCACATTTTGCAATAAAAAAAGGATGAATGCTATTTTCATATTACCCCAGAGAAGGTATCTTGATAAAAACTTGTTCTTTAATATTGGTACACATAATGTGCATGTCTAGTAACCACAAAATGTAACAAAATGCAATGCTATTAAGTACCTACAAATAGATCTATATATGATATTTTGGCTAGTGAAATGACATTTAAGCTCCACGACAAGCTCAACGTCATCGTCTTAAGTGCAGTTCAAAATCACTAAATGCAACCTCACATTAGAAAGTTCAGCACAGAATTTCTCACCGAAATAATTTGAACATCAGGGACATTGCAGCCTCAATTTGTCCAAGTTATGATTGGCGAAACATCGAGTTGACAACACACTATTGCGGTGCCGAGAAATTGGAGGACAGAAAAGAAAACTGGAGTTGCAGTTGACGTTCCAATCCAAGCCATATTATGTTTCTCCTTGTCCTGGAGGCTCACTATTTTTAATCGAAATTTATTGGGGAACTGCTTGTGGAGATTTGCTTGTGAAAGGGATAGGTTATGGAGGAAAGTGGTGTATTTTAGGCATTGGGAAGGTTGGGGTGCATGGTCAGATGGTCCTCACAGAAAGTATGGGGCTAGAGTGACAGAAGAAGATGGAAACTTTGGAAGTTGATTCTGTTGTGCTTGATGTGGCACATTTGGTGAGGGAGGAAAGGAAGACATTTTGAAGGGGATGACACGTCGTTGCTTAAAATTAAGCTATGATACAAGAAACCGCAGTTTTGGGCAAAATACCCGTGTCGACACGACATGGGTGTGGGTGCGGGATATGTACCGGATCCGGCAAAAAATATCCGGATATGGCTGTTTTGGTTCACCAATGAATAAGAAGAAGAGACACACGAGAGAGACGAAGATGAGAAGAGAAAAGTGGAACTGAACCTGGATTGGCGAAGAACAGCGATCCAGATTGTCTGCGTAGAAGACAATACAGCTGCTACTTTTCTTTTCTTTCGATTTGCGACAGTTGCTTCTGGTTCCTTTTGGAATTAGGGTTTGTGAGGGCTTAGTTTTACTCTTTGGGGCTCTAAAGTTGGGCTGGTAACTTATAATGGGCTTATTTACTCCTTTTGGGCTACTAATAGATTTGTACATTTGGGCAAAAATATATTCAAAGTAACATTCATGGGCTTTCATTATCTTAGATGACTAAATAAAAGAATCAATGTTTTTTTAATACATAAATAATTCATTCTTTCATACACGAATTTTAAAAATATAAAAAATTATTACAAAAAATATATATAATTTAAACTTTGGGTATCCGACCCTTGGATCTACACCCGCACCTGATACTCACGCAGTCACACCCATATCCGTGTAACATAGAAATTAAGAGTCTTTTCATATCTAGTTTGTTTAGTTGTGTTGTCGGGGGAGTGCAAACCAACCCTTGATCGATTCCTTGATATGTAAGATGTTTTTGGCGTTTAGAGAGGAGTATAGTGTTGAATTATTGTTTGGGCTCTTTTGGGCTCTTTGGTACATGGGTCGCATGGCATCTCCTTGATACCTTTTTAATAAATTATTGCTTTTCAAAAGAAAGATGTTTCTCCTTATCCCATCTTTTTATTTTACCAGCAAGCAAACAAAATCAAATAATCCTACTGCTTGCTTACCCATATCCAAATGAAGGATAGAAAGGTGGACCAGGCATGAAGGGCCTTCGGGAAGGAAAGCCAAAATATGGGTTGGGACGCCTTCCTCGATACTGTTTCATTCCAGGTACGTTAGTTCGTTTTGCAGACACCTGCATAAAAAAACAAAGAATCCATTCATTATTGAATAAGTATAACTAAAACCTTTGTTAAAGTTGTCAAACGTAATTTCAAGACCTTCAATTGGCGCCCATGCAACTCTGATTCGTTCAAAAGAAGGGCATTCTGAATAGCTTCAACCTCCACAAACTCCACATAAGCAAATCCTTTTGGTTGACCAAATTTATCTGTCAAAATAGTAACCCGATTGACAGTCCCACATGATTGAAAGTGTTGTTGGACCTCCTCAGGTGTACACGCATAGTCTACCTGAAGTACGAAACATAGGAAAAGCAAAATTATTACTAGCTGACAAACTGTGTTCACTTACACGGAACAAATACATTAGGACGTACAAGCCAATAAGAGGACAACAAATTACAACAAAGTTTAATTATGAGAGATAACCATCCACCCAATTAAAAAATAACTTGAAGTTGAGAATCAATTATTTCCAGCTAGATTCTATAAGTTCTCCAAGTTACATCGAAGTATAAAGTTTGCAAATGATTCCACAAACTCAATATGTCCAACAAGGTGATACAATAGTTACATGATTAGGTGTTTTCGATAGGGGTATTCAAAACCAAAACACGTATAATGGAGTTGGACTAGCAAACCGCAACTCTTGAGATATGAAAAACTCCCTCAGTGTGATAAGCATAAATCATGTATCGAAATGAGAACCCCACCTTTGGAACCATCTAAAAATGAAACTGACAGGAAATTCAAAGATCGTTTATCAAGTGCATTTTCTATTTTCACTCATTTGTCAAACAAGCTGACAAGTGTCACAGATTACCCAATAACACCCCGTGATGACTTGAACATGTTATAGGATCATGCTTAGCCGATGTGCAAAACGGCCAAGTCTCAGCATGTCAACGACTTCAACACCAGGCCAACTAGTGATCCGTCTAATTTTGTCGTGTCATCTAGGTTCCAAACGGGTATACGGGTATAGAACCCATTGTATAGTTGGATCCTAGCCTAGGTGCTTTTGTTTATTGCACTTTGAGTCCGTGTATTTTACACTTTTGGTCCTTCTATTTTCACTGCGCTCCTCAGCGATTTTAATGTTCCTTCGTGCCACATGGAGGAATGCTAGTTTTGCTATATTATAAGAGGGTTAGTATTCACAAGTAGTGGAGCTACCTTCCCATCAGCCCGTGTCAAATAAAGTGTCTTGTTCTTGTTTTTCTAGTCATCGTGTACTTTGTCGTTTAATTTCTAGTGATCAATGAAATGAGTTTTCTTTGACTTGCTTCATTGTCGTTCATCATGGAGTTATCGGGAGCTTTGCGTGCCTACAAGAAAGTCTTGGTAGAAAGCCACACATCGCGTTTCTTGAGTATAATTTTGCCTCAAGTGCCACCCCGTGACAGTTGGTATCAGAGCAGCTTCGAGATTGTGGCCTTTTCTAATTATTTGTTTTTTGTTTACATATTAATTTAGTAAATTTTATATTAATTTAGTAATTTTTATACTATACCCCAACAATGTCAAATTCTGAAGTAAAAAAAATTTCAATTTTTTTTTGTATCGAATTAAAGATCTCGATTAATTGTTCAATTTGGTGCAAAAACACAGTTTCCTATGTTAACCATGTTCTTCGTAATCGGGGTTTTAATGACTCCACCGGCATTGATGCTAAAGGAGCTCGAGGAGGTCTCTGGCTTGGATGGAAATCAAACCTCTCTATTTCTGTTATTCCCCAATCAAACAATTTAATTCTTCTTTCAATCTCTGATGAGTTCAATCTACGTTGGCGTCTGGCGCTAGTCTATGGTTCCCCTTACCACAATGACAGAGCCTTAGTCTGGGAGACTCTTCTTAACATTATGAACCAACATAGTGTGCCACTTTTGTGTATTGGTGACTTTAATCAAATCCTATCCCTCTCGGATAAGCTTAGGGCTCCAATTAATGCCATCCCTGGGGCTGCCTGTTTCCAGCATTTTCTTTTTAATTTGGGCCTTTCTGAAATCCAGTCGGCTGGGCCTCACTATACTTGGACCAATAATCGTACGGGGGATAGTTGTACTTTTGAAAGATTGGATAGGGCGTTCCTTAATGGTGATTGGTCTTCTTTAAACCTCTTTGTTTCTGTCACCAACCTCCCCATTCATGGTTCGGACCACGCTCCCATTCTCCTTTACACCAACAAACCAGGTGTCTTTCGGAAACGTTTATTCAAGTTTGAGAAGTTCTAGACCCTTCAAGAGGGTTGTAAATCAGTTATCCAATCCTCGTGGGATGAACACTTTCAAGGCTCCCCTATGTTCTATGTCACTAAGAAACTGCGCTCCACTAGGCATAACCTATTGCGCTGGTCTAGAGATGGGATTGGAGTTCTGGGAAATCGCATTTCTTCCACCCGATCCCTTCTTTCTGATATCCAACAAAATTTGGATTCCGATAGGAATTTTATCCAAGAGGCCTCTATCAAAAATCAGCTTTAAAGCCTTCTTGCTCAAGAGGAAATTCTGTGGGCCCAAAAGGCTAAATCAAGATTCATGGCCCTAGGAGATAAAAATACTTCGTATTTCCATAGGGTCTCCAAAATCAGAAGGCAAAAAACTAGTATTAAAGGAGTTACGAATTCTCAGGGTGAGTGGGTTGATTCAGAGGATCAGATTCACAAAATCTTTTTGGAACATTTCAAAGAAATCTACACAGATCCGAACCCTCTTTGGATATAGAGGAATGGGAAGGATGGGAACATTTTGACAAGCGTCTTTCGGACAACCACCAGGCTTGGTTGGAAAGGCGTTTCACTACCTCTGAGGTACGTAAAGCGGCGTACCAAATTGGAGATACGAAAGCCCCAGGCCCTAATGGGTTCTCGGGAGGGTTCTTTTAGGAATATTGGGATATTGTGGGTGCTTCTCTAACGTCTGTTGTACTGTCTTTCCTTAACTCGGGTCGAATGCTTAAGAAGATTAACTTTACCCACATTGCTCTTATCCCCAAGATACCTTCTCCAACTTCCCCAGCTGACTACCGTCCCATTAGCCTTTGTAACGTCATTTACAAGATCATTTCTAAAACTCCGGCTAATAGGATTAAATTTATTCTCCCGCACTACATCTCTCCCTCGCAAAATGCTTTTGTGCCGGGTCGGCTAATCTCTGATAGCACTCTCCTTGCCTATGAGTTTTCCAATCTTATTGCGCATGCCAAATCAGGCAATAATTTTAAGGCAGCCTTGAAATTGGATATGAGCAAGGCTTTTAATAGGGTCAGTTGGAATTTTGATAGCTACCACCCTTCGCAAAATGGGTTTTTCGGAGAAATGGATCAATTTACTCTATCAGTGCTACTTTACAGTATCCTTCTCGTTGTTTATAAATGGTCAACCATCTGACAGATTTTTCCCTCAAAGGGGGCTTCGCCAAGGGAATCCATTATCCCATTATCTCTTTATCATTTTCTTAGAAACCCTCTCATGTGTTTTAAATCGGCTACACCTCTCCGAAATTTGCAAAGGGCTTAAGCTATCACGAGATGGGGCTTCTCTTTCCCAAGGTTCTAAAACTCGCTAGGCGCTCCCAGGGCAGCCGGGCACCTTCTAGCTTCCAGAGCCGAGTACTCAGCTCCTAGTCGGGCAATTCGTCGGGATAGTCGGGATAATCAGTCTAGTCGGGCTAGTCGGCGAAGGTCCTGCTAGCGCCTAGGCGGCGAGTATTAGGCCTTCTAGACCTTCTTTTAGAACACTGCTCTTTCCCACCTATTTTTTGCAGACGACTGCCTCATCTTCTTTGAGTCATCCCTGGAAAGATGTGGCCATCTTAAAAGAGCGTTGGACGGCTTTACCTTCTTCTCAGGGCAATGCGTGAATCTCCAAAAATCGTCCTTATCCCTGAGCCCTAATACCCCGTCCACTTTTTCAAGTCGCTTCAAAAGCTTCTTTCGCGTCCCCATTAGCAATGACCCCACTCCCTATTTGGGACTTCCTTTAAGAATTACAGCAAGCAAGAAGGAATGCTTCTCTTTCATTTTGGAAAAAGCTAACAAAGCTCTAGCAGGGTGGAAATTTGAAATCTCACAAGCCGGCAAATTGTCTTTAATCAATTCAGTTAATTTGGGCTTCCGATTTATATGTGCTCTACCTTTAAACTTCCAGTGTCTATCTGCAACAAGCTTAATGCAATCTCAGCGAAATCTTGGTGGAAGGCGGGGATAGAAAGCCAATCCAGTGGTATCTTGGAAAAAAAATTCTGCTTATAAACGGGAAGGAGGTTTGGGTATTAGAGCTATGAATCTTGTCAATCAAGCCCTCCTAGCTAAGCAGTGTTGGCGCCTTCTCAAGAACCCTACGCTTCTTACTTCGCAAATTCTTCTCCCTAAATACTGCTCCAAGGACAATCTCCTCAAAGTTAAACCCCACTCAAATTCCTCCTGGGCATGGAAGAGTATTATCTATGGCAGGGATCTTATAGCAAGTGGGTGATGGAGAGTTTATCAATCTGCTTCATGATAAGTGGTTATATGGATAAGCCTCTAATTCATTTTATTCTGTATGCAAGGCCACACTCTCTCAAGGTATCCTTCCTCTTGGATTCATCCCCGACGGGACCATCTTGGAATGTTGATAGAATCTCTGATATGATGCCTTCTTTTATTATCCCAAGAATCCCACGCATTTCCCTTCTATCTGAAGCTGTGCCAGACCAATATGTTTGGCCTTTTACAACATTGGGACAGAAGTCGGGTTACAGATGTTTGTACGACATGTGTAGGGGTTCTTCTAATTTGGATTCATCAGTCTGGTTTTATAAAGATCATAATGTATGGAACTTGGTGTGGAATCTGGATCTTCCAGAGCGCATTAAAGTCTTTATTTGGAAATGCTTAAAAGGAATCTTGTCGATAAAGAAGGATCTAGCTATTCGTCTTAATGGCATTCCCACGATCTGTCCTCTATGTGAATCTGTTGATGAAACTCTGGCTCATTTGTTCTACATCTGTCATCTTTCAGTATCGGTTTGGAATGCTTCTGATTTTCGGAACTCCATTCAGGGGGCTACTGAAGATATGTGCTTTAAGGAATGGCTTCTTGATTATCTTATCCCTCTTCATAAGGATAAGCAGAAGCTTTTCTTGTTTGTTGCTCTGTTGTGGGCTATATGGAAAACAGGAACTCCTTGGTCTTCTCCAATATTCCGTTTCACAGAGATGTTGTGCTATCCATGGCAAAAGACAATGCTTTATGGTTCCAAAGGGCTTTCAATTGGCAAGAAAAGTCTAAAAAACCTCCCAACACCGGTCCACCAGCTCCTCTCAACAAATTTCCTTCCTTTATTTTAAAAACTTACCTTGTTTCTCGGCATGTTCTTAACACATGCTATCTTCATGTGGATGGAGCCTGGAAGGAAGGAAATTCTTGGAGTGGAATAGGTTTCACAGCTAGTCTCCCTGATGGTCGCCTTACTGCACAACACTCAATCTCAACATATAGCAATAGCTCCCTCCAAACAGAATTACAAGCAATTCAACAAGCAATTAAATGGGCCCTAAGACATAATTTTAATGCTATCAATATTTTATCTGATTGTTTTACTGCCATCATGCAGCTAGGGAGGCGGAGTAAGTGTTATCACCATGACACTTTTTTAATTCACAGCCTGAGAGAGGACATTGCTAAGCTGGCTTTTTGTAGACTTTCGAAAGTGCCTCGGAAGGATGTACAGCGTGCGCACTTTCTGGCAAAGGATGCTCCAGCCTTTTTTGCTCCTCACCCGGACACTGGTGATGGAGATTTTGCTTAGTTCTATGTTTCTGGTTGTATATGTTGCTTGTGTCAGCTTGCAGGGACCTATTTGTACTTGGCTGTGATTGCTTAATGATATTTCTATCTCTTTAACAAAAAAATAAAAAATTATATGCAAAAGTACTTTATTTTTTTATCTAAAGGATATTGCAAAACAACTCAACAAGACAACAATGTAAAATTCTAAAGTACAAAAAATTTCCAATTTTTTTGTAATGAATTAAAGGTCGCTATTAGTAGTTTAATTTGGTGCAAAAAAATAAAAAATTATGCGCGGAAGTACTTTATTTTTTGATCCGAAGGAAATTGCAAGGGCTCGTTAAATGGGGTACGGTTTTTTTCAACAAGCAGAAGGGAGAGGGTAAGGGGGGGTAGGGTGGTAATTTTTTAGGGGTATTACCCCCTCCCGGTTATTAATTAGTACGTATTGAGAGGTATTAATCTGGGAGGGGTATAACTCCTACCCCTTCAGACAAAACTTGTGAAACCTAGGATGAGAGGTGGGACCGGGATAAGGGGAAGGGGGATGAGTTATACCCCTCCTCATCCCCCAGCCAAAAGAGCCCATACTTAGTAATTATTGGAAATTATCAATTGATTGGGTTCAACTGACACCAGTAACTATACATTGGTGCCGCCCCTACTTCCACATGAGTGTTGAACTATTGATCTTATTCTCAATGAGGTCCAATTGCAATCTTTAATTAGAACATTGGCACCATGCGATCATTGCGATATCATGTAACATTAACCCAATCCAGCTATGGGCTCGTTGCGTGGAGACAAGTGACACTTCCAGTAGTTTAATTAACTAGCAATTAGTGATTGGAATGAATTGGAAATTCGTTAGTCCAGTGACAAATTGAGAATCTACAATTTTAAGGATCAATGAGGGAAAAGAGTCCTACTATAACTGGGCAAACTATAAATAGTTTCACAAGAAAATAGTGCTTTAATGCCATTAATAATAAAGATCTAAGAATCAATACTATACTACAAAAATATGCTTACAATCATTAACACATACCCCCTCCGTCCAAAATTGCTCAACTTTTCCAGTAATCATGCAAAAATGCACACAAAAAATAATGCATGTATGAGATCTTTTTTTGAAAAAATTTAACACCGGTTTTTTCTTCTCAATGAGTTCTTTAGATGGGTGTACAAGTTTTTGGGGAAACAAAATTGTCCTCATACATTTGTTTTTGCATGTTAACACATACCCCCTCCGTCCAAAATTGCTCAACTTTTCCAGTAATCATGCAAAAATGCACACAAAAAATAATGCATGTATGAGATCTTTTTTTGAAAAAATTTAACACCGGTTTTTTCTTCTCAATGAGTTCTTTAGATGGGTGTACAAGTTTTTGGGGAAACAAAATTGTCCTCATACATTTGTTTTTGCATGTAAAACGCACGGTTAGCCAAACAAGTCAAGCAATTTGGGAAGGAGGGAGCATATGTTTTCTTACAAATAGCATTACACTTGGCTGAATAACAATAGAATGGGATGAGGATAACTCAATTTGTACAAAAAGGCAAAGAAATCCATAAGTCATGCACGAAGGAAAGTGTAAAACCTCACATTACCAACATAAATAGACCGTGAATCCACCTCCTCCTTTTCAGCCTGAGTAGCAGAAGCACCAGAAGGGTCTTCATACATGCCCGTAATACCAAAAAAGCAAAAAATTAGAATCAGCAGTTAAGATAAAAAAAAAAAAGATAACACCACAAGTGAGAACCTTGCAAACACAATATAGAGTTGTACAGGGACGAATGGTAAACTGATTTTTATAAATACAAATGAGATGTCTTTTGGCTTAAAAAGCCAGTTTAACTTATTTCTCTGTCTTCATTAAAAAAAAAAATTTGTGTTTGTTAGTTTTGCATCAATTTTTTGTGTATTATTGGTTCGTCTCGACGAGAGGAAACCAAAAAGGTAAAAGATTATGATTAGAACTATCAATTTTTTAATAAGATAGAAAAAAGTGTAAAAATCTGTCTTTTTTACTTATTTTTGTCTTTATTCAAAAAATTTAACTTCGATCATAATTTTTTACTTTTTTGATTCCTCTCGCCGAGATAAACCAATAATACACAAAAAGTTGATGCAAAACTAAAAAATGCCAAAAATAAAAATAATAATAATAAAGACAAAAAAATAAGCCAGGTGACTTTTTAGGCCAAAACACGCAATCAAATAAAAATTTCTTCTGTCAATACATTTGGCGCAAGTTTATGTTCAAATCCAAAAATTCATTAAAGTGGTAGGGATCATGCATCTATCTGTGCAGCATAAATCAAACAAAGACATTAAAGAGCTAAAATCTCCCATTAGCTACAACAGTGATACAAAACCATTTCTTAAGAAAAAAGTATAAACATTGCCAACATTCAAAAGCAAATTGGATCATATTTTAGGAAAGCCAAGGATTCGAAACATCATATGACGCGACAGGTAAATATGGGTAGAACAACCATTAGCATGCTTAACCTGGGACATTGGACACCATACTCTACAATGGCAACATGAGGACAGATTAAAAGATCTGCGAATCTGCAGGAATCACATCTGCTAGTCTCCCAATCAAGATTATCTCGGCCTTGAAAAAATGACATGACAGAACTGTAAGCTGTTTACTTATAGTTCTTGGTTTATACTTCTGTGATGGCAAGATAAGATACATTGGCTACTAATGGTAATGAGGACAGATGCGGCAACGAAAGCTGGCATTAAACATTAGGGATAACGAAGTTTTGATGAAATTGAGAAGGAGATTTACAAATTTGGGTGATCACAAGAGAGGAAGTCCTAATATGAAATATATAAACGGGAAGTTGTTCCAGTAGAGAGATGCTACTATGAAAGAATTAGTTTCGGAAGTTACCACATTACCTTCCACTTGAATAATCCCTATAATTTTCCAGTATTATTTTTCTGAAGGCAGAATCCCTGCACTTGAATGCCTCTTACTCTACGACCTCGGGGTGCTAACATATATATGTGGGACGTTATTCAGGAGTTCGGGTACTAAAAATTTGGTAGATCACAATAGAGGAAGTTATAATGGTGAGGAAGTCACCATATCCTCCACTTGAATTCTTTTTGTAGTTTAGCGACAAGGAATAACGCATAACTCCAATAAGTCAAACTACCGGAATCGGACATCATCGAGATCGAGGACAAGTAACCCAGAATGAAGGGCCAGCCCCTCTTGTTTGTCCATCCATCACCTGTGACCTTGGGATGCTTACATATGTAAATCGGAAGTTATCCAGGTAATAAATATTCGGGAGATCCCGAGAGAGGAAGTTAACATGGCGAGGGTGCTTTCTAAAATGATAGAATGGAAGTCCTCGTGTGAGTATCTACCCTCCACTTGAATATCCTTTCTATTTTCATTGACGAGAAATCCCTCTAACGCATGTTCACTTTGCAACTACCTAAAAAATATAAAACCCAATTTCCCGCAACCATCCAAGAGAAATAAGATGTGACAATAGGGGCACTCGTTTAGTGGTCAAAACTCAACCTATTTACCTTAATGAGTTTAGAGCAACCATTTTACCCCTATAATGCCAAAGGTTAGGTCTCTACACAATCTAACCCCCCCAGACCCTTATTAAGGCGGGACCATCGTAGTTGTAGTATCTTTTCCTATAAGTTCCAGGAATTGGTAAAAAAAAGTTAGCGGCGCAAGAATACAAATTGAATTGTCCAAACTATTAAAGCATAACAAAAGATAACAAGACTTAAAAAAAGAAGTTATACAGCGTTATTGTCCAAAAGCAATGCAGTTCCTATCAGGAAAAACGATATAAAGTTGTAAAAGCCCCAGTATCCTAAAAGAACAGAGCAACATGTGCCTAGACCGGTTTTTTGGTGCACATTTTTCTATATAATATCCACTTTTCGTTGGATTCACTATTGCATGTGTTTTAACATAGACAGATAGCACGTCATCATAATTCGTCATTCTTTCCATTTTTTCTTTTATTTTTAACCTCACATTTGTAATGTAGATGAAACTTCTATCCACCAGGATGCATGCTATTGAGGAACCACAAATCTCAATTTTTTATTTTCTATTTTTTTGAGAAGTAAAATCATGCTCTAAAATCAACAACCCCAATTGCACCTCAAATGAAGTCAACAGTCAACAGTCAACACCCAGGAAAGGCGAGATACTAAAATCATTGGGATTTAACTGCGGGCATTTTTTAACCATTTTTTATCAAATAATTCCTTCACCAAGCATAGCCAATATTAACTTTGTTTAACAGAAACCCATTTATAAACGTATGACTCCAGAAGGACCAGAACAGTGTGATAACCTAATATCTACTTTTCCATTCCCCTTCCCAAATCTGAATTATCCCAAGATAAAAGCTTTCATTGGTATAGGTACAAAAGGAGCATAACCAAAGATCAACATGGAAGTAAAACACTTGAGTCCGCGTGCACTTATATGTGTGTGTTGTACAAAGAGAGAGAACCTTTTTTTTTTTGGTAAGTAAAGTTTATTTCACCAAAAAAGAAGCATGAAGCTTACAAAGGAACAACAGGGGCATCCCCCTGGCAGACTATAAAGCAAAAGGTCCAAACAACCAAAAGCCAAACAAGAGAAAACCTAGCAACAATTGTTAACAGAAAAGAGAGAGAGAGAGAGAGAGAACCTTGAACCGCGCCCATCTCCTTTTCAACTTTCGCCTGCATTTCACGTAGGGCGCCTGCCTCTTCTTCGATCTCCTTGAGTCTCTTTTTCATGTCCTCCAAATCCTATTCACAAATTAGGGCAAACTAAATAAGATTAGACACAAAGACATACATTAGAGAGAGAGAGAGAGAGATAAGACCTTGGTGTTATCCTCCTCTTCAGCCCTAGACATGTCGACATCGGCATCCATATCTCCATCGGGTATTTCTCCCCCGTAAACCTCATGCTCCTGCTCTTGGTCTGGATGCTCCATCTCTCTCTCTCTCTCTCTCTCTCTCTCTCTGTGCGTATACGTATATTTAGTGTATCAGTTGTGAGACTGGTTCGAGTTGCGTGTCTGGTTGTTTTTAGGTTTCTCTCTCTCTCTCTCTCACAGAGACACGAGCCAATTAGGGCACGGATTTGTGATGTGGTCGGTGACCGACGAAGCTGAAAATTGCATTGGTTATTTTTGTAGGGCTATCGACTACGGGTTAGACCTCAAATTGCATCAGTGTGTGGGCCGAAAGTACGATGCCCAATTGTTAGCTTTCGTTTAGGAAGAAGCCCACTACAAGCCCGTTATTTGTAAAAAGAAGAGAAAAACTTAATAACCGCCCCTCCTGAAAGAGGTTGTTTATAAAAGCCCTAAACGGTCCGATTGGATGGGATTTTAGTGGGGCATAAATATAGGGGGTCTTATTTATGCCCGGACCCACGGCTATGGAATGGTTTGCCCAAAATAAGTGCAAGGATGTTATTTATTATCCGGACTAAGGGGGGTGTTCCACTAACAAAAAACTGTTTTTTCCAAATACCGAGACAGGTCATTCTCTCACAACACATCACATAAAAAACCGTGAAAAACCAATTTTTTTCAAAAAACTGGGTTAGTGGAACACCCCCTAAATATCACCCCTGCAGGGGGGTGTTATTTATGGACACCCCAGGGGGTGTCCATATTTATGACCCCCTAATACCCCTGGAAAATGACCATTGAACCCCTTTTAATACCCCTCCCAAGACATTGGCATGTGCTGTGTTTTCTTTTTTATCATTTGAAAATGTACTAAAAAATTAGGAGTATTATTTACCCAAAAATAATAAATAATTAATTAGTTTTTATAATAAAACAATTATTTACCCAAAAATCTCGTTAGTATACATTCTTTACCCAAAAATCTCGTTAGTTTTTTGACATACTTTTTGGAAACTCCTAAAAGATGATCCGATTCAATACTTTTTATAATAAAAAGTAAACATCTAAATTAATTTTTATAATAAAACAATTAATATAAAAATTAATTACAATTAAATCTTATAGCTTAATTAGTTATTGAGTTTCAATAATAAATTAATTAATTATTAGATTTATCTGATTAAAAAAACACATAACTAATACGAATATTCACACAAGGGCAAAAAGTCTTTTGGGCCTTTTTTACATCATCCACCCAAATTTAAT